>WNWK01000623.1:322885-423736 GCA_009830355.1 Cherax destructor
GTTCAGCAAGTACCATGATATTTTCCACCTAAAAACATCTAGCAGAAAGGTATCTGCAGATCATGGTACGTACTCTTAAATAATAAGAGAATTTTAATTTGCTAATTTGGCTAAAAATATGATTAGACTATCAATCAAATCTACAATGCAAACAAGACAGGATTTTTCTGTGGAGGCATTGTACAGTATTGTTTTATTTGTTACAATGAAAAGAATGTCTAGTGCAAATATAGTTGGCACACAAAAGTACTTGTCATTAAAAACAATGCTCAGCCATGGGCACTCAAAGGTATAAAAATATTGCCCATTTTTCTCTAGTCCAACAAAAGACCTGGATTACAAGAAAGTGAGTACAAATAGGTAGCACGTTTGTCTCGCGATCAGTAGACGGAGGATCAAGCCTCCACCACGTCTTCTGCTGAATGACCCACAAGGGTTTATTAAAAATTAAAAAAAAAAAAAAAAAAAAAAGTGGTACCAACACTCTTATATGGGTGTGAAGCATGGGTTGCAAATGCTGCAGCGAGGAGGAGGCTGGAGGCAGTGGAGATGTCCAGTCTAAGGGCAATGTGTGGTGTAAATATTATGCAGAAAATTCGGAATGTGGAAATTAGGAGAAGGTGTGGAGTTACTAAAAGTATTTGTCAGAGGGCTGAAGAGGGGTTGTTGAGGTGGTTTGGTCATTTAGAGAGAATGAATCAAAGTAGAATGACTTGGAGAGCATATAAATCTGTAGGGAAGGAAGGTGGGGTAGGGGTCGTCCTAGAAAAGGTTGGAGGAAGGGGTAAGGTTTGTGGCGATGGGCTTGGACTTCCAGCAAGCATGTGGAGCGTGTTAGATAGGAGTGAATGGAGACGAATGGTTTTGGGACATGACGATCTGTTGGAGTGTGAGCAGGGTAACATTTTGTGAAGGGATTCAGGAAACCAGTTAATTGATTTAGTTGGACTTGAGTCCTGGAAATGGGAAGTACAATGCCTGCACTTTAAAGGAGGGGTCTGGGATAGTGACAGCTGGGAGGGACTTTTTTTTTTTTTTTTTTTTTTTTTTTTTTTAACAAACAAATTTTATTTCATTGCAGATTATATGGGTATCGGAAGTTACAATGTAAATTGAGTGCAAGGAGAGCCACTGACATGCCATGGCATTAGGGGCAGCTTATTCTAGTCCTTAAAAACTATGTACTTAATATTAGAGAAATTTATTGAGTTTATTCTAGTTAAAAATTATTTTCAAAATTACAATATGATGAAATTTTACTGTTTAAATTATTATATAATGATATTAGATCTTAGATTGTTACAGGTGTTAAGATTCTTGAATGATAATATGGAATTGAGATTATCTTAAGGAAAATAACATTGAGCATTTTTGACATTAACTTATAATATGAGTAGGGGGTAACACAATACAGTGGTACCTCGACTTACGATGGTCCCCAAACACACCCTTTTATGTAAGTTTATTTTTTTAAATGCTTTTGTAAGTGTAATTTTGGGGGTCTAAACGGACTAGTCTATTTTACATCATTTCTTAAGGAGATAAATTCGTTTGGTAATGGCACTTGAACAGCATTCTGGAATGAAAAAATATCGTAAGTCGAGGTACCACTGTAGTAACATGTTATTAAAAATTGAGATTATCGTATAGGAAAGTAACAATGAGCATTTTTCAAAGTAGTTTATAGCATGATCATTTAGGTTTGGGTGAGTAGGTGGTTTTTGAGTTGAGTCTTAAATTGATTTTCAGACAAGATTATCCTAATATTTACTGGTAATGAATTCCAGATTCTGGGGCCCTTTATGTGCATAGAATTTTTACATAGGTTGATATGAACAAGGGGTATATCAAAAAGTGATCTGTGTCGTGTGTTGTGGTCATGGGTCCTATTAAAGTTGGTGAGGAGAGTTTTGAGCAGAGGTTTATATTAGAGTGTAAATAACAAAAAAAGGGACAATACCGTGACTGGAACAATACACACACAACCGCCATATGATAAAGAGAGGAGCTTACGACGACGTTTCAGACAGAAACTTGACCATTTACAAAGTCACAGTGTGACTATTGTAAATGTCAAGTGAAGAACGTTTGTCTGTCTTCTCTTTATAATTGGTGAGGTTTTGAGAGAGATTAATAGTTTTATATATGTAGTAGGCACAAGAGTAAGTATGAATGTTCTTTACGGTGAGTAGTTTGAGACTTTTGAATATTGGTGGAGTATGCTGTCTAGAGGGAATTTGTTATCATTCTGACTGCGGCCTTTTGTTGTGTTATGAGTGGTCTAAGGTGATTTAACGTTGTTGATCCCCATGACAGATTCCATAGGTGAGATACGGGTAGATAAGTGAATGATATAATGCAAGGAGAGCTGATTGAGGTACATAATAGCATATCTTTGATAATATGCCTACTGTCTTCAAGATTTTCTTGAAATTTGTTGTATATGTGTTTGGAATTTAAGGCTACTGTCAAGGTGGATTCCTAGGAATTTTCCCTCTGTGAGTCTTGTGATGGGTGTACCATTAAGTGTTATGTTAAGTGGAACATTTGTGGCTTTGCTTCCAAACTGTATGAAGTAGGTCTTGTCAGTATTGAGAGTAAGCTTGTTAGTCGTCATCCATGTTGATATTTTCTGTAATTCGGCATTAACAGTGTTGGCCAGTATAACTGGATTTGGGTGAGAGAAGACATATGTTGTGTCATCTGCAAATAAAATGGGTTTGAGTAGTTGTGATGCATTCGGTAGGTCATTTATGTAAATGAGGAATAGGAGTGGCCCCAGGACACTTCCTTGAGGGACTCCGACTGTAATTGGTTGTGTGGAAGAGTTCGCTCCATTTGTGTACACGTATTGGCTTCTGTTGGTGAGGTATGATTTTAGGTAGTTGAGTGGGTGCCCCCTTATACCATAGTGTGCTAATTTTGTGAGCAGTAAATCATGGTCGAATTCTGACTATCAAAAGCTTTGACGGAGATCAATGAAGATTCCCAGTGGGACTTCTTTTTCCTCCAAGTGCTGTATATATTACTCCAACATGTGCGTAATAGCATCGTTTGTGCTCTTGTTTGTCCTGAATCCAAATTGACAGGGGCTGAGTACATTGTGTGAGACGAGGTAGGAATAGATTTGTCTATGAATTAATTTTTGAAGATTTTAGAAAGCAATGGTAAATTAGAAATTGGTCTATAATTATTCAGGTCTGTTTGATCACCTCCTTTGTGGATCGGGGTGACCCTAGCTATTTTGAGAATTGATGGAAAGGTAGAGGCTTCAATGGATTTATTGAATAGTGTTGCTATAATTGGTGACAGTACCTGTGAAGCTTTTTGTACATAAAAGTTGGTAGGCTGTTTATGTCTCCTGCCTTGTTTTTAAGGGTGTTGATTATGAGCGAGACTTCAATTGGGTTGGTAGGAGCTAGGAATAGCGTATTAGGGTAGGTGTTTGTGAGGTAGTCTGTTGGACGGGTGTTTGAGCTTGGGATTTTACTCGCTAGATTCTTTCCTATGGTGGAGAAGAAAACATTAAGTCTGTTTGCTGTCTCAGTAGGTGAGAGTAGGGGTTCATCTGCTCTTGATAATTTGATGGTGTTGTTTTTCGCTATCTTATTATTTCCTAGAATTGCAGATAGGGTCTTCCAGGTCTTTTTCATATCACCTTTTATGTTCTGGAGTCTGTTCTCATAATACAATTTTTTTGATCTCCTTATCAGGCTGGTAAGGGTTGATGAGTAGCGTTTGGATTGTTCTCTGGTTATTAGACCCCTTCTGTATTGTTTTTCATATCAGCTGTCGTATCTGAGCTCCTCTGCAAAGACAGTGATTATGTATGAGTGTGGTGAAAGTGTTGAATGATGATGAAAGTATTTTCTTTTTGGGGATTTTCTTTCTTTTTGGGTCACCCTGCCTCGGTGGGAGACGGCCGACTTGTTGAAAAAAAAAAATCAAATACGTACATTTTGAGCCTAAGGCTCTCTTGAAGACTAACATTCTGCTGCTGCTTGATAAGTACTGTGCTCAGCTCACTCACCTAACATGTAATTCATTGATTAGTGGTGAATATAGTTTTCTAAGTTACATGTTTTATGTACTTTGCTTTCAGTTGTTATTATCTGAATTTTAGTACTACAGTGTATTAGCAGCATATCTGGTATGGCGATGTTTGACTACTAGTATATACTTCTTCTTACAACAAACCGGCCGTATCCCACCGAGGCAGGGTGGCCCAAAAAGAAAAACGAAAGGAGTTTCTCTTTTTTAAATTTAGTAATATATACAGGAGAAGGGGTTACTAACCTCTTGCCCTCGGCATTTTAGTCCCCTCTTATGACACACATGGCTTACAGAGGAAGAATTCTGTTTCTCTGGTATATACTACATAATAATAAAATTATCCCTTTAAAACTTAATCAAGTTTATCATTCAGTATATGCTTCTGTCAACACTTCTCTTTGCCACATAACATGACTTTATTCTCTTTCAGCGACAGTATGAGATGCACTTAGCCAACACTCACAGTGATCTTCAATACAAAATACAAGGTGATAAGTACCATTATTTTCAAAACTCAGGTAAGGAGATTTGAATTATTTTTAAACCCTGTATCAAACTTTTTCATATACACTTTGCTGTATAAATAAATACAGCCTCTCCTCACTTAACGATGGAGTTCCGTTCCTAAGACTACGTCGGTAAATGAATTCGTTGCTAAGTGAGGAGCATACTATAATAGTAGTGGGTTTGTGTTAACCATCTTTGATATTGTTTTAATGTCATCTTTGCACCACTTATAACATTTCTGGTTATTCTTAAATGTTTATACAGTAGTGTACTGTATATTATAATAAACAGAATAGAGGAAATCAGCTCTAATATACATTATTTAGGTATGCACACTGGTCAGAGAGCCCACCGTAAGTCCAAGTCGTCATTAAACGAGTACATCGTTAAGTGAGGAGAGGCTGTATTTAAAATTTTAAAGTATACTTATAGGATTCAAACTTGAATTCTTAGGCAGAATTCTTGGCATTTCTAGGTTCAAACACTGCTGTAACTCAGAACAAGTAGTTTTTAAAACTTTGAATCCAAGACAAGACAGTCATAAACTAGCACACCAGTGTGTTAATCCCTGTACCATGCAGACCTATGCATGGTACTGTATCATCAACTAGAGAGAAGAATCAGGACCATTGAGGTACTACAGGTTTTGTCTGACCTGTGGAAGGACCCACAATCCTTGTTTGTCCTGGTTTTCCCTATCACTGAGCACAATTAATTTGCCTGTCTCAGAATTCCAGACAAATATCATTCTGTCTGAGCCACCACATACTGGACAATATATTGCTACTGATTTACACCTCACTATCTGGAAGCAATTATGCCAACTTCATGGTTATTTAATCAGGGCTAGTAACCCCTTCTCCTGTATATAGTATTACTAAATGTAAAAGGAGAAACTTTCGTTTTTCCTTTTAGGCCGCCCTGCTTTGGTGGGAAATGGCCGACGTGTTTAAAGAAGAAGAATCAGGTTTTGAACCACTGAAGTGTACTCTAGTTTACTTACAACTGTAACTAACTAATGCAAAGGAAGTCTGCACATGACAAATATTCTTTATCTATTGTAATAATAAGGAAATATATTCCAGACCACCTTTCTAGACCAATTATTACAATGTAATCTTTCAAACATACTCATATTTAAAATTTACTATATGTACTTTTTTACATATGAAAAATAAAGTGATATAAAAAACTCTCACTTTGCTCAAAATTATCAGTAAATTGTTTAATAATATAAAATTCTTAAGTTTCATGGCCATTCCTTGACATCTCAAAAACATTGTGAAAGTTCCATATACAGTCATATTTTTCAATAAAAAGATACATATTTATAAAATAGATACTATACAGGTGCAGTATAAAAAATGTGATAACATAGATGTTTGTTATTTGAAAACTTGCATTCTTATTTATATTTTCTTACACATGTCTTCAAGAGCCTTCCAAATTCTTTTTTTTTCTTTTAGTTGGAGCACCTGGAGGGAATGTTTCTCAGCAGCCCTACACTCCTATCACTAGCCTGCCTGCCTCCCAACCAGTCATTGTTCTGCAGTCTCATATTCCCCCCATTACTTCATCGATTTCATCCACCTCCAGTCAACAACCTGCGCAGCCTCCAAGAAGTTATTTACCTCAAGTGCATATGGGTTATCCAGCATATGAACAGCAGTTGTTGCACCCAAATGGAATTCACCTTCAAACTGTTGGTCAAAAGGAAACATCTATACGTTTCACAAGTCCACACACTGGAGGAAGAACTTACACTAATACTCCAACTGCAGTGACAAGTGGAGCCACTAACTTATTTAATCCATCTGCTCAGTATTGTCATTTGGGTAATATAAATGATGAATCAAATTCTGTTTCTGACATAATTGATACCACACCGTCTGGAGTTGTTAATCAACCTTTGAATGAAAATCAGAATACAGTTGTTGCACCACATGATTCTAATAGCTTTATTCCAGTAAGTCATGTGAAAACTAATCACTCTCTACATAATGTTTTGTCAGAAGTGCAGCCTTTACAAGATTTAGTTACTGGTAATGCAGAAAGTACTCCGCTTCGAAATATCTCCATTCCTGATCACCTAATTACAAAGGACTTACACAGTCAACAACTGCATACTGATCCTCTCCAGAATCCTATTAGTAGAACACAGTACAATCAAATGGGTAATACAAGTCATGCACATTTACCAGAAAACCCAACCCTGCCCTCTTCTATAAATTCACAATATGATTCATCTAAAATTCCTGCAGTAACAGCAATGCAAAGTTTACCAGAATCTGTGACAGTTTCATCTCCCAAGTCTTTAACACATAACCAGTTTTTAGAAGCTAAACTGTCTGAAGTTTCAGGTCATGGATCTGTAATGAAGAATGATGAAATTTCATATCAAACTCCCATGCAAACTACCAATGAGAATGAATATAATTTACGTGAAGTTCAAATTTCAGGAAGAAACACTATAGAGAAAGCATCCACTCACTCTGTGCTGGAAAATGTCAAAGAAAATCAAGATGCAAATACTGATGTAAAAGAGGAGGAAGCATCAGTTGAGCAAAAACCATCTAATGCCCTAAATAATCAACCATTGTTACTAAATTCCAACTTAAGTACCAGTGACTTAAATGGAGAGGAGCAAACTGCAGAGAATGAAAAGGAAGATTTAGATATGTCTGCAAGTGGTATTATTAATAACAGTGAAAAAAAAATAACTGACATAACTGTGAATTCCTTGGAAGATAAATGCTTTGCAGAAACTTTGAATATAAACAAAGAAAACAGATCTCAGAGAATAAGTAATGAATCATTGCCTGCCTGTGATGGTGGTGAATTGCCTGCACATGCAACCAATGATAACACCAACAAATCACATGTCACCAAAGATGTTCAGTCTGCTTTACCAAGCAAGGAAACCTGCCAAGTAAACCTCATCTCTTCTGACACCATAACTAGCAATAATAATATAGTAACAGCATCACAGAAAAAGCATTGTGACACTTCTTCAACAGCATCAATGGACTCAACAGTAATGAAATCTGATATAGACACTCCACAGTCATCTGTAGTTCACATAAAAGAAGAACCAAGTGATCTTAGAAGAGAAGACGAATTAAAAAAGACATCATATCAGTCTGTTGAAAGTAAATCAAGTTCTTCAGAATTAAACTCTCCAAAAAAAATAGATCAACATTCTAACAGAGAAAGAAATGATTTTCACAACACTAATGAAAATGAATTTGGAATATCAAAAGCCTTGCATTTAAAGGTTTCAGCACAGAATCAAGAGGAGGAAGATGATTCAGATTTCTTTGATCGTGATGTAGTAGTTACAGGTGAGGCAATTGTCCTGTATATCCTCTTTTATCACTGTGTTTTTTACTACTGTATACGTATATCATCCTTCAAGGGTGGAAGGGTGCCCAAATACTAGTAAAGATCTCTTGATCCAAGGAAGTGGAACTACTTGTATAAACCTTACATAGCATTTATACTTATTGATTTGTATAATTACTGCCAATTAATTCCATAAATAATGGAATATATAATGTGTTGCTTATTTTAATTAAGTAAAGTAAAGTAAATTTTATTTCATTGCAAGTTTACATCAAGATTTTGTAATTACAATTTAGAATTGAAGAGCAAGGAGAGCCACTATTATGCCATGGCATTATGGGTAGTATAATATATGAGGATTTCTTCAGTGTTGCATTTTTTCTGCTTTTAGGTGAATTAGCAGTAAAATAAAACTTTAAATTCCAGAATAATAATTAAAAGATTTAGTTTTTAGAAAGAGAGTATGTAATACGTAATTCTGTCTTTAAATCCATCCACTAATATTAACAGCTACAGCAGCATACAGAAGTCTGGTAGGGAACACACCAGGTGACGCAGGCGCTTCACTGGGCACGGAGAGTGAAAGTGACGAAGTTGAAGGACAGATGTCTTCTGTTGTTTCTAAGCAGCAGACTCAATCAGCAAGGTAATTTTAAATTGCTTAGTTTAGACTAGTTCTTTTGAAATAGATTTAGTGAGTGTTCTTTTCTTTCCTTGTTAGTTTATTAACACTGTCAAGTTATCTCTTGCCTTGTTCCATTCTTTTATGGAATCTTCCTGATGGGTTTTTTAGTACATCAGTCACTTCTCAGCAAGGTAGGGTCACCCTAAGAAGAATGCACATTCACCGTCACTTTCTCATTAGCTTCCCTAATGAACTACAGTATTTCTGCTCAACTTTTAAAGTACTTTCATAGTACTGTATTACTTCCCACCTTCAAGACTCAAGTTTGGTTTACCAGTTTCACTGAATCCCTTCATATTTATTCATTTATGTGAAATGCTAAATTCATGTGGCTCATTCAGTGCAAAAAGTGATAAAGGCTTGATCCTCCATCCACTAATCAGTAGACAGAAATTTTTACTCTAATTATGTACCATGCTTTTGCCTGAATTTTTTCATAAATGCTATACTATTATCATGTATATTTTTAACAGTATGTCAGATTCTGAAGACCACTTGCCTCTACCTACTTCTAACCTTTCCTAAAGTGTACCTTGCACTCCTTCCATCCACCCCAAATTTGTACACTCTCTAAATCACTTGACATATACATTACTATAGTACTGTGTATGTATATGCTTCTCATTCTCCAGGTACTTTATGACTCTTATGGGTTTAGTGCTTCTCCCTGATTAAAATGAAAATCAGTAAACTGAACAAGTGATAAATAAAAAGAGAAAAAAGGTGAAAAACTAAGAATACAATAAATCAGTTTATAATTATTTTGTATATAATATACAAATTACTAATTGTAAAAAGAAGAAAAACTGTTTCTTTTTTTTTTTGGATCACCCTGCTTCAATGGGAGACAGCTGTTGCGTTAAAAAAAAATAGAAAAAGAACTTTATCCATGAAGGCAAAAAAGAGGAATGTACCAGAGTATAATGGTGCTAACAATGTTATATGGGTGTGAAACGTGGGTTTTATATATTGCAGTGAGGAGGAGGCTGGAAGCAGTGGAGATGTCATGTTTAAGGGCAATGTGTGTGGTGTGAATATTATTCAGAGAATTTGCAGCTTGGAGATTAGGACATGGTGTGGGGTCACCAAAGGTATTATTCAAAAGGCAGGGTAGTGGTTCTTGAGGTGGTTTGGAAATACAGAGAGGCTGGAACAAAATAGGATAATTAGAAAAGGCATATAAATTAGGGGTGGAGGTATGGGTAGTGGCCATTCCAGGAAGGGTTGGAGGGAATGGGTAAGGAAGTTGTGAGTGCTAGAAGCCTGGACATCCACCAGGCTTGTGTGAGCATGTAAGATAGAGGTGAGTGGAGGCAAGTGGTTTTTTATGTTTTGATATGCTGTTGGAGTGTGATCAAGTTAACATTTATGAAAGAATTCAGAAAAATTGGTTAGCTGGACTTGGGTCCTGGAGGTAGGATGTATAGTGCCTACACTCTGAAGGAGCAGCAGGAATATTGCAGTTCAGAGGGTTATTCAAGCTGTGAAGTTGGCATTCTTCTGGCAAGACGACGATTGAATGAATGATGGTAAAAGTGTTTCTTCTTTTTCAGGTTGTTCTATCTTGGTGAGAGATGGATGATGAGTTAAAAAAATAAAGTGTGGATTTAGTTATCTTAAAGTAAAAAATAGAATAGATCTGAGGGGTCAAGCTCTTTTTCCTAAGGTTTGGAGTGAGGCATTTAAGTGTTCCTACCAAATAGTGTTGGGTTGTGACCCCTGGATTGGGTAAGGGCTTCAGTTGCTCCCTCAAAGGGACAACCACCCTCTACAACTGTTAAGGGTGCCAAACCATCTCCTGTACCTGACTACCCTTCATATAATTATTAAAGGGTGCAAGGCAATCTTCCCAAGGAACCCCCAAAATCCTGCAATTACCAGTTGGGGGACCAGGTTATTGGCCCCCTATGGGTGAACACACCATGCATACCCTCAAAGAAAGGTGGGGCTGAAAATCTTAAGTCATCCTTCTGGTGCTCCCACTCTTTCTCTCATCTGACATTGCTGAAAGATACAGTCATCCTTTAGTAAAAAAAAGCTAATTCCAGAATTATATTAAAGGATAGCATGGATTTTGAGAATATAAATACAGTATGCTGTCATAAGTCACTACCAATGGGACATAAACAGTATTGTAATAATAAATTTTCTACTCCCATAGCAGAGTTTACACGATTCGCCAAATGTTTTATACAAAGATTAAATGCATTGAACTTTAAAAATTATAATATAAATTGTGGTAAATTTCAGTGAACATTTATTGTTGAATCCTAGATGTCATGAATAAGCATATTGTGGCATTGTTAATATGTATATATTGTTTTGTTATGTCAAGTAACAGCTCTACTATATAGTCTCCACAAATACTGACACACATGCATGCGTGGGGCCAGGAGCTATGACTCGACCCCTGCAACCACAAATAGGTGAGTACACACACACACATTAAATAATTGATTTTTTGTGCCATTAACAGATCAACATTCAAGCCATTTGTGTCCAGCATCCCATCTCTAAGGCCTCGACCACCAGAAACTGATACAGACAGCGTTGACAGTGTGGAAGCAGCCATACAAGCAGCACTGAAAAATAAAAAAGGTATGTTTAATGTTTCCTGTTTATCACCATCTTTATACTAAATGGCTCATGGGATTCATTATTAGAATACTGTAGTAGAAATGGACTTTACTTTCTGAATTATACCTTTCATACCACCAAACCATTTTCTAATTTCTTCACTCCTTATGGTAATCATCTATAATATTCACACCAAACTTTGATTTCCAGCATACCTTCACTGCACCCAGCCTTCTCTTTTTAAATAGTATTCAAATACCATGCCTCACATGCATACAAAGTACATACTGTATTATTTTTTTTATTAACACATCGGCCGATTCCCACCAAGGCAGGGTGGCCCGAAAAAGAAAAACTTTCGTCATCATTCACTCCATCACTGTCTTGCCAGAGGGGTGCTTTACACTACAGTTATAAAACTGCAACATTAACACCCCTCCTTCAGAGTGCAGAGTGCTGCTGTAATCTGAGAGCAGAGGAGGGGTTGTTGAGGTGGTTTGGACATTTAGAGAGGATGGCTAGGAGGGCATAAAATTCTGGGGCTTATGGTAGGAGGGGTAGGGGTTATCATTGGAAGGGATGGATGGAGGGGGTAAGGGAGGTTTTGATTGCTAGGGACTTGGATAACCAATAAGGTTGTGTGAGCATGTTAGACAGGAGTTAGTGGAGTGTTTAGTGCTGAATTTGATTATAATAATAATAATTTATGATTTGACATGCTGGTGGAGTATGAGCAAAGTAACATTTATGAAGGAATTCAAGGAAAGTGGTTAGCTAAACTTGTCCTGGAGGTAGGGAGTACAATGCCTTCACTCTAAAGGAGGGGTGAGGATGTTGCAATTCAGAGGATCATTTGATCTGGGATGTCAGCTTCTGGGAAATGTTTCCTCCTTTTTGGGTTACCCTACCTTGGTGGGAGACAGCCAGTATGTTAAAAGACATATGGTTCATGCTTCTTTTTGTGTCCATTAATAATCTTTAACTTCATTATAGTAATTACATTTGAGCAAGTACTTAATGCATAGAGGTCAAGTAGTGCCTGGGGAATTGGAGGTAATAAGATTCATTCCAAGGAAGGGAAGAATAGTTCTAGCTCCTTTAATAAAGAGTTCTTCAAGGGCTGTAGTGGGGATAAGGCAGTAGGCCAGCCAGTCTTCAGGGTGGGAAGGGATAGTAGTCAGCCCTATGTTTCCTCAGTTTTCTCCTTATACCTTCATTTAAAGAACCCTTTTGAAGCAACAGCTGATGATTATTCATTATCATGGTATACTTAGGAGATTGTCACTTCATAACATCTTTTTTATATCCCTACCATGCATATTTTGTGTATTCACAAAATGTGAATGTTATTCCATTTACTCTAAGGACCTGACTTGATTGTATTACAGCATTATTATATTTATGGGAAGAATTAAACCATAAGGGAATGGGAGGTACTCAGGTTTAATCCATGGAAGTGGAGGGCATTACAGTAATCCTTTGATTTAATGGGTTTGGGGTAAAACAAGAAAAAATCTGCTTCAATTGATTCAGAATTATTATAATCAAACTAAGCACTAAACCCATAAGGGTCATGCATGTTACTAGCCCCTTGCTCCCAGCATGTTATTTACCTCTTGCGACATCCGTGGCTTATGGAGGAAGAATTCTGTTTCACTTTCCCATGAAGATAAGATAAAATAAACCAGAACAAGAACTGGTAAGAAAATAGAAGAAAACCCAGAGGGGTGTGTATATACGTATATGCTTGTGTCCCCCCGTAGCTCAATCGCTAGTGCACTCAGTTCACACACTGAGGTCCGGAGTTCAAATTTCCTCCAATACGGCTAGAAAACATTAGGGACATGTTTCCATAAGACACCTGCTGTCCCTGTCCCTGTTCACCCATCAGTTTAAAATGGGTACCTGGGTATTAGTCGACTGGTGTGGGTCAAATCCTGGGACAAAACTGACCTAATTTGCCGAAATGCTCAGCATAGCAAGCGGATTTATATATAGTAGTATGTCATTGATGTCAGCTAGGCCTGTATACCTTGTACATTTTTTTTCAACAAGTCAGCCGTCTCCCACCGAGGCAGGGTGACCCAAAAAGAAAGAAAATCCCCAAAAAGAAAATACTTTCATCATCATTCAACACTTTCACCTCACTCATACATAATCACTGTCTTTGCAGAGGCGCTCAGATATGACAGCTGAGAATAAGTCCCTCCCAACTGTCACTATCCCAGACCCCTCCTTTAAAGTGCAGGCATTGTACTTCCCATAAATAAAGATACTGTATATTATTATATTATTACATATGTAGTGTGACCTAAGTGTAGGTAGAAGTAGCAAGACGTACCTGAAAAATTGCATGTTTATGAGACATAAAAAAAGACACCAGCAATCCTACCATCATGTAAAACAATTAGAGGTTTCTATTTCACACTCAGTTGGTAGGATGGTAGTACCTCCATGGGTGGTTGCTGTCTACCAACCTACTATGTAGGTTGGTAGACAGTTACATAGTTGGTAGGTTGGTAGACAGTTATATAGTTGCTGTCTACCAACTATTTATGTGTACCTGTACTTGAGTAAACTTACTTATCCACCACAGTCACCATTATGGGCCATCCACTTCCTTCCCTCTTAGTCTGATGCATTGCTTGTTTACTGCAGCTATGGTTTCTCCTGCTTCCCTTAGTGTTTTTTTGTGAAAATGGTATAATTCAGTAATTAACTTGTCATTAAATACAAAATATCATCTCATTATCATTTAAAGACTTAGGCTCATGATTATTACTAGTACAGTGGTACCCCGGTTTACGATGGTCCCCAAACTCACCTTTATGAAGTTTATTTTTAAAATGCTTTTGTAAGGTAATTTTGGGTCTAAAAGGACTAGTCTATTTTACAACTTTTCTTAAGGAGATAAATTCGTTATGGTAATGGCACTTGAACAGCATTCTGGAATGAAAAAATATCGTAAACCGGGGTACCACTGTATTATAATAATAAATAATAAATTTTTATTTCATTGCAAGTTTACATCAAGATTTTATTACAAACAGTAGAACCCTGTATCCACTGATTTGGTATCCGTGGTTTCGGTCATCCACGGTTTACTGTGGCCCAAAAATACCTCAAAGCACAAAAGTAGAGAAGCTGGCTGTTCTCCAAAGCCCAAGAGAAGCCATGAAGTGCTTCTCATCAGTGAAAAAGTGATAATTCTCTACTTATTGTGCATAAATTATCAATTAAACTTTATAATAGGTATGTATAGGACTTATATACAGTGGTACCTCGACTTACGATATTTTTTCATTCCAGAATGCTGTTCAAGTGCCATTACCAAACGAATTTATCCCCATAAGGAATGATGTAAAATAGACTAGTCTTTTTAGACCCCCAAAATTACACTTACAAAAGCATTTAAAAAAATAAACTTACATAAAACGGGTAGTTTGGGGACCATCGTAAGTCGAGGTACCACTGTATAGGGTTTGTTACTATCCACAGTGTTGGTATCCACAGCAGGTCCTTGGAACATATCCCCCACAGATACAGGGTCCTACTATACTGAATTCTTCCTCCATAAACAATGCGTGTTATATGAGACGACTGAAGTGCTGTTGCAAGGGGCTAGTAATGCCTTCTGTATAAATTGCTAAATTTAAAAAGAAAAACGAAAGTTTTTCTTTTTAGGTCACCCTGCCACAGTGGGATATGGCCAATTCTTTGAAAAAAAAATCAGTACTAAGCATGTAGAGGATATACAGACTCATTTAAATACTCCTTCCCTCTTATATATTAATATTATTATTACAATCACAACTAAGCACTTAACCTTTAACTGTTAATAAATTCACAAAAAAAAACACTGAATCTGTGGCAAGTGATATTCCCTCTTAAATACTGGTGTATAGTAATGATTGTTTAAAACACTCAGCCCCCATTTTACCCTCTTGTCACCACTTTCAAAATACAGTGGTACCTCGAGTTACGATGGTCCCCAAAATCGCCCTTTTATGTAAGTTTATTTTTTTAAATGCTTTTGTAGGTATATTTTTGGGGGTGTAAAAGGACTAGTCTATTTTACATTATTCCTTATGGGGATAAATTCGTTTGGTAATGGCACTTGAACAGCATTCTCGAACGAAAAAATATCGTAACTCGAGGTACCACTGTACGTACAATGTAGCAGAGATCTGTCATAGCCTAGTCCTAAAAATTGTAGGTGCTTTTAGAAATAAATTCAGACAAGGTTTTAATGGTACGTATTAGCTAGTGCTGCCTTGAAGATATTCATTCATTGTATCGCTTCCTTTTAAGAAAAGTGCCTAGATGCCGGGAAAGGGGTCTTAATCTAAGAAATTAAAGCTACATTTCCCTTTTCTCAAGCACTGTATAACCCAGATGTTTTTATGGCTTCCTCACAAATGTAATACACAGTAATAATGTAGTGTTCACAATTCGAATGCCATTTTCTCAGTTTCTCTTGAAAAATGAATTAAAACAGTCAATTATTTATTTGAATGAAAACTACTACCTGCAGTTTAAATATAATGCTTATGTGTTAATACTCATGAAGAATAAATTACAGTAGCATAGCTGGAGTAATACTCCTTCCCTTTTCATTTCTAAATTTACAGTTTTTTACAGGTCATCTTATTTGAGCATGAAGTTGTTTGTCAGATCACTTAATTTTAGCTGGCTTAATGATTTTATAATATGAAAAGCTCTGAATGATCCAAATGGGTTTAGCTATAATTTTTTGCCAATACATGTATAATAACACTAGCAATATGATATACAGATCAGCCATCTGATGCTGCTGCTCCACCTCAGCCTCGTCAATTGTCCCCACAAGGTGTCTTACGTTCCCAACCAGTTCCAGAATCGCCAAAGGAAATTATCAAGCCTGGAGTTGGAATTACTCACAACAAAATACGTGCACCTGCAGCTCTCCAGCTGAACTTGGCATCTGATTCAGAATCATATGGTGTCAGTGCAGGAGAAGATGGTTCTGATGAAGATGATTTTGATTTTTATGATAAACTTTAATATATTTTATATCACTGAGAATGACCTTATTAATTTCCTATGTACTGTACTTTTTTTTAAACATGTTGGCAGTCTCCCACTGAGGCAGTGACACCCAAAAAAAAAAAAACTTTCACCATCATTCACACTATCACTGTCTTTGCATCGGTTCTCAGATATGACAGTTTAGATGTCGCTCTAAAAACCAAATATCCCAAATATACATCTAATTTTCCATGTTATCACCACAAATTTATCTCTTCAGTACATCTTGTATAATGTCATGATGTAGATACTATATGTGTGTGTGTATTTATCTCCCATTAAGGTAAGGTGGGCCCCTCATCCCCTCCCCAAAAAAGAAGAAACATTTTCACCATCACTTTCTCTCACTGTCTTGACAGAGGTGTGCAGACATAACAGCTCAGATGCCTCTTCAAACTGCAATATCCCCACCCCTCTTTCAGAGAGCACACACCATACTGACCACCTCCAAGACTCGAGTCTGGCTAACCGGCTTCCCTGAATCCCTTCATAAAAGTTACCTTGCTCACACTCCAACACCATGTCACATGACGAATCATAAAAACTATGTACTTGCCTCCACTCTTAACACACTTGCACACAACTGCTGGATGCCCAAGCCCCTTGCATACAAAACCTTTACTCCCTCCCTCCAGCCTTTTTAAGAACAACACCTACCACTTCTTCCTTCCACTACAGATTTATACACCCATGCTTCACATATATTTAAGAGTGTTAGTACCACTATACTCTAGTACATTCCCCTTTTCGTCTCCATGTCTCCACAGATGCCTCAATGCACTACTCGCCTTTTTCCTTCAATTCTATGGTTCACCTCATCTTTTATAGACCCATCCATTGACAAGTCCACAACCAAATATCTGAACACATTCACTTCCTTCATACTGTACTTCCTCCTTCCAATCTGATACCAAATTTTTCATTACTTAACTTTTTTGTTACTCTTACATTTTTTTTTTCCAACAAGTTCGCCGTCTCCCACCAAGGCAGGGTGACCCAGGGTGACCCTCTCTAATTTGTCTGCCAACCTTTGCCACTTCTCAGCTTTCATACTTCAATGTAAACACTTGGTATACACATCTCCTACCCTTCTTAAAACCTTGTTATCTGCAGTCCTGCTCTCTATCTTACCTTTAATTCTTTCAATAAAAACTCATCCATAGATTTTTATCTGGTATACTCAATAGACTTTATTTTTTTTTTTTAACATGTCAACCATCTCCCACCGAGGCAGGGTGACCCAAAAAAGAAAAACACTTTCACCATCATTCACACATAATCACTCTTTGCAGAGGCACTCAGATACAACAGTTCATACGTCACTCCAAACAGCAAATATCCCAAACCCCTCCTTAAAAGTTCAGGCATTGTACTTCCCACCTCCAGGACTTTAGTCCGGCTAACCAGTTTCCCTGAATCTCTTCACAAAATATTACCCTGCTTACACACTTTTATCCCCTTTTCCTTTATACAGAGAGCTATGCACACACACACTGCCAATCCTTAGGTACATACCTTCCCATTTTCATACATTTATTGAACAAATGCACCAACCACTCTGAAATTATATCCCAACCTCCTTTTAATATTTCTGTTTTGATCCCATCAATCCCAGCTGACTCCCTCACCTTTCTCTTAACCTCTCTTTTACTATACATATGCTCCACCCTCCTTATATCACTTCTGCTTTGTAAGAACCTCTTCTTTACCCATTTTTGTCCAATGATCTTAGTCGTACAATTATGTAAGTATAATATTGTAAGTGCATTTTTGGGGGTCTGAAATGGACTAACCTACTTGACATTATTTCTTAAGGAAGTAAATTCGTTCGGTAATGGCACTTGAGCAGGCTTCTCGAATGAATTTTGTTCGTTACTCGGGGGTCCACTGTATAGTTCTTGCCATATACTATATTATAGTAAAACATGGTGTAGACTGTATTCAGTGTTTCGGTATACAGCAAATCTAGATAAGATTATACATTTTCACTTATTTTTTTGCAATTATTTTGTGCCAAGCATGATGGGAATTAATGGAGGGTGGGCTGGCAGTAAAAGACATCAACAAGAACTTGTTCCGTGTACATTAATATATTTTCCCATTATAATATTTTTGCCAAACATGTTTTAAATATTAAAATAAGTAAAATATTAATCATATTTGTGCAGTAAATGAAAAACTTGGTTTTCCTCCACATTTTGACAATTTATAAGTCTTCAGAAGTATAGTGTACGTATTAAATAGATCTACACATTTGCAATATTTAATACACATGTATTTAACCATGTATTTAAGCAGCAAGTGCTGGGTATGCTATTACATAAATAAAGTGGTCAGCATTTCATGCACCTAAAAGCAAATTAATATCAGTGAAATTTAGTCATTGATCAGTTATTTAATTAATATGTTTAGTGGTATCTCACATCACAACTGGATTAATTTCTTCCAATTTTAGCTTACAGCACCCTTGCATGTTTTTTAATATGAGATATTTATCACATGTCACGTTAGGTGACACCAAGTTAATGGTACATAACTTCTAATTTCATCAGTTTACCAAGCCAATAAGAGTGGCAATGCATTGCCGACAATCTATTAAAAGCCTAATGGAAAAAATACAGAAGGAAAATTATGTTCTCAGACTACTATAAAACAGGGAGTGATTGATTATAATCATAAACAGTACACATATGTATAAGGAAATTCTAATTTAGGTTCATATTAACTGAGGATGAAAGACCAATAAAAATACCCAAATAATCAATAACATGTTTTTCTTGATACTGTATTAAGAAATACAGTGGACCCTCGGTTTTCGTTGATAATTCTTTCCAGAATGCTGTTCAAGTGCCGTTACCAAACGAATTTGTTCCCATAAGGATGAATGTAAATTAGATTAGTCGTTTCAGACTCCCAAAAATACACTTACAAAAATACTCTTACATAATTGTTCGAGTTGGGAGCTGTACGAAAACCGAGGGTTCACTGTATATTAGTTCTCTTTCAATTTAAAAAAGGCATTTAAAGAATATCATTATTTTTAACTATTGCTGCATATTTTATAGTTCATACAGGAGTACTCTGTTCAATAACCATATATAAAAATGAAAAGTAATAACAGAAAAAAATCCATTTTATATGCAGATCTTAAAATGAAATTTACCAATTAAGAGTAAGTCAAATACTAATAAAAGCATAAATGAGAGCACTGAACTTCTTAATATATCCATAAATATATGCATTAGAATTTAAAGAATATTGCATCAATTAATATCAAAATATCACTGTGGTGCTATAATCAATAAGATTAGCTAGTGCTCACAGTACTGTCTGCTGTATGACCCCTGTGGTTTAGCACTTCTATTTGATTATAATAATAATCACAGTACTGTACGTACATAGATATTTAATGCATGGAATCTCGCCCTCAAGACAATGAATGCTTGTCTGACTTGTGTACATATCCAAGAACTGTTCCACAAACAAGATGAAAAAATATAACCAGACTGATTTACCAATGAAAATAGTTCTGCATCTCCCAGCAATTTGGAAACATCTAGATGTCGATAACACTACTAAACATGCCAACAGACTAGATAGCCTTTATTTATATACAAACAATACCTGTATTTTTTTCCAGAGGTACATAAAAAACTGTACAATATAAAAAGCCCATAATTATGCAGCACCAAGAAGAAAAGATCACCAACATAACCAGGTACCTTAAGTTTAAATTTTGGAATTAGTGATAAAACTAGCAACCCACCAAGTATAGGGAGCAGAAATTACTGTAACATTAACAACTATATAAAACAAAAATTTAAGTAACAAATGAGATTAACAGTTATTTAAGTGATAAGGCCAAGAAGATAACCCCCTTTCACAACAAACCCATAAATTGGAAATAAAAATTAAGATTGATTTCATCTATCCTAGACCATTCTCAGGATGGTCTGACACATTGTTCAGTTTGTATTTACAGTTTGTGGGTTTACTGAGTTTTCCAGCCATGGTATTGCGAGTTTTTATTTAACACAATCTCTTGTACACTAATATCTAAGATACAGAACATCATCATGGCAATAAAGGAAGGTATTCCCAGTGTATTATCCCAATTAGAATTCTTTTATCTAAAATTATTTTTAACGAAAAACACTCCGGAATATATCAATCATTTCATGTCGACTTATCTAGCCTTTTCTTGAGAAGCCTTTAGTTAGCCAGACAGCACCTACTTCAGTCATCCTGCTTTGTGCCTTAGCTATTTATGCATATACAGCAGGGGTCGGCAACCCCTGGCCCGCAGGCCACATCCAGCCTGCGTGAGGTTTTCGTCCGGCCCACCAACTTAACATCTGGACACTAATTATCTAATTAGTATCGAATACAGATGCAGTAGTTCACTTCAAGGTTAAGCAGTCCCTGGAAAAGTTACTTCGTATCCTCCCTCCTTATAGTTTTTCATTTGAGTTTGGTGTCTGGTGGTAAAACAACTGTACAGTAGGTGTATCTGCATTCGATAATAGTAATGTTTATTTAATTATTTATGATAAATTGTGTTAAGTATTATTAAAATTAGGCCAAAATTGGTTTAAAAAACTAATGGCAACCCTGAATTCGAGAAAAAAAAAATATATTACATTTAATAACATGGCCCTCCTCCGAGAGACTGCATAGCTGTCTGGCCCTCTATCTCCAAAAGGTTGCCAACCCCTGATATACAATATTATGAGTTAATTATGCAGTAATGGCTATTCAGAAGAATCATTCTACAACTTCGGAGTGCTGGTGATTACCAAACATACAGTAGCATCATTAACCCATACTACACATCCCCCTCTGTGCTGGAAATAGAAAGTGACCCCTCGGATCAGCTGCTGTCTATAACACTTTACTGATTATAACTGATTATTCACTGGACTGAATCTTAAAAAATTCTGATCAAGTCTGTGGCCCATACATCTTATGTAGAAGTAATGGAACCTAAAGTGGAGACTTCTTATGATTACAGTGAGGTGAAGGTCAAGAAGTATCATGTGCAGGATTTGAAATAGCAGTAGTTGTCTTGACTGTAGAGCAAGAGGAATGCTGTAGGGTGCCACAAGAATGACTTGCAAGTTAAGAGAAATCAGTTGTAGCCAATAATGGTGCAGAGGAAACATTACTAATACAGTGGTCCCTCGGTTTTCGCCGAAAATTCGTTCCAGAATGCTGCTCAAGTGCCATTACCGAACGAATTTACTTCCTTAAGAAATAATGTCACGTAGGTTAGTCTATTTCAGACCCCCAAAAATACACTTGCAACAGCACTTACGAAAATACACTTACATAAATGTTCGAGTTTGGAGATGCACGAAAACCGAGGGACCACTGTACTCATAAAACAATAAGTAAAGTTTGGCTCAACCTACTATCAAGGCCAACAAGAAAATGCTGAAATATTTACTAATTTACTAAAACAAATGACCCCAGGGCTAATAGAGAGGAATAAGCGAGTGACCAACAGAGAACTAAATGTAGCCCAATCACTGATGCTCTCCACCAGACTGAGGAGCAGTGCAAAATCAGCCACTGATTAAGCAAGGCCATTACTAAACCTCCCATTTGACCTATATCCCCCATCAAAGAAGTATGTTGTCCAACTTAGGGCTGCAGCACCACAAGCAGGTCCAATTTCCAGGCAAATGGGAGTATGGCAAACAAACAGGGCAGTGCTTACTTTAGTTTAGTCTCCATCTGTCATGGTCACCCCAAGAGAGCTGAAGATCAACCCAGCACAAACCATAATAACACATACTGTAATACCTACAACATATGTAAATGAACTGCCCTTAGGAAGATAGCTACTGAATACCTGGAGTTTACCTGGAGAGAGTTCCAGGGGTCAACGCCCCTGCGGCCCGGTCTGTGACCAGGCCTCAAAAAAAAACAAGTGGACCGATCCCGGAGGTATTGCAATACCGGGATGATCCGCGGCAATGGTGGAGCAAGCCCCAGCACTTCGCCAGTATCCAAAAAACAGTTTAATATCGAGGATCCCACATGAGGACCATATCAGATATTAAGCTGATAAGAACAGATACTACATTTTTATCTTAGCTCAATGAGCCGAGAAGTGATGGTTATTTTTTTTTTTAGGTGGGAAATGACCAAAGTGGTATAAAATATTTACTTCATGCAGCATTGGGTTAACTTTGTCTTAATCTCAACTTCTCACATTTCAACTGTGTGTATGCATGCCAACACTGATCTAGAATGCAATACAGTAATTGCTAGAGACTGCATTGTTAATCTAAGTCAGTTAGATGATCCCAAATTCTCAAGCTTTCTAAATGGTGTACACATCCCTACCTGTTAAAACCCTTGATAACTACGTTCACCAGAATAATAGCAACATATGCTTCCTCATTAAACCAAACATGGACTAACATAATTGCCTCTACAAAAAGTAGGTATACTCACTGACAGGATAACTGACCACATTCCCATCTTTCTAATTATAAACATCACAGATGCACCAGTTGATCCTAGAAAACTCGCATTCAAACTTCATAATGAAGCATCAGTAAAAAAAATTTCACTGTCTACAGTAATACATAAAGTTAGGAAAAATAACTAATTAGTACACAAAACATTAATACAGATGTGAGTAGCGTCCTCATTTATATGCAAAACCTCCACAATGTGCACTGTTTGCTACAATATTAGCAAATCACAACAAAAATAAAAAAAACTCTGAACTGTCTACAACCATACTTAGATCCATTCAGAAAAACTGTCTAATAAAAAATAAAAAATTCTGAGCTACCATTTTCAACTAAGATCATATGTAATAACAAATATTTGAGTACTGTATGCAACATTTGGCATGGAGTCTACACCTTCATAAACACTTGAGAAAACTTGAGGAGGTGCAGAATTTGCCACCAGGCTGGTCCCTGAAATAAAGGGCTAAGCTACAAGTTAAAACTAACAATGCTTAAAGAAAGAAGACACAGGGGAATATGATGACAACAAACATGATATTCAGGAAACACCAACAGTGTACAAAGATAAACTGTTCTCAAGACTGAGACCAGGAGGAAACTCAAATGGATGCTGAATACTTAAATGAGCTTGATGCAAAATTTCACTTCTTCAATAGGATAGCAAGTGCACAAAATGCAGTAGGAGAGTCATAATGAACTCCACAAATAAGTGAAGTTCATTATGAACTCAAAGTTAGAGAATCATCACATTAAACCATTGTTAGCTAACAGCAGGACTAAGAAGACAGAACAAGCTTCAAGCAAACTCATAATCTGTACATAATCTGGCATTAGGGGATGCACTTGGTGAGTATGATGCAGTTTTATACATTCATATTCATTGCATCGCATAGAGAATGAGACCCCTACATATAGAGGTTACAATGCCAATTACAATACAAAGTTTTGCAATAAATAAGGTTTAGGTTAATACAGACACATTGTCAAGATACCATCCAAAAATTTAAATTCTCTATAATATTTGCTTACTATATTATGTAGAAGATTAGTTGATATTGGTCAGTAATAACAGAACAATATGTAAACAGCCAGTTCTCATACAAAACATTTCAAGATAAATCGGGTTGTTCTTTATTTTGCACATACTAAAACAAACAATATGCGAGTTTTGTTTGTTGCATTTATTTGAGTGTAATATTTATATTAGTCATTTTTTCGTATGTATGCCTGAGAAATGACAATGAGCAAGAATAAACACTACAAATATATTAATTTAAAGGAAAATGTAAAAAAATGATAATCAGGCATGAGTAAATGAAAAAAATAAGAAAAAAGAATTTTAAAACACTCAAACAGGCCTGTAAAGGGGTAGAAAATATAGAAAATCGTAAATGTTATTGTATTTGAAGCATAACCGTCAATGGGGAAAAGGGGTAGCCCATCTACCTCTTTCCAAGGTGGATGAGATGTTAGGGAAAAGACTCTTACATGAAGCTTCTCTGTACAGAAGATCAGTTTCAAAAGGGAACACAGAGAAATAAATGTAATCACTATCATAAATATATACACATACACATACAATGGGGTGTTTTAGCACATTTTAGGCTTCAAACATTTAAGATTTGTACTACCAATTTTCATTTATAATGTTAGGTAGTCTTGGTAAATGTACATAGTTCTGCCCACTTGTTTACATACTAAGGAAACTGAACATTATATTGTAATAAAAATAAACTTTCTTCAAAATCACAGATTT
Organism: Cherax destructor; assembly: GCA_009830355.1. Taxonomy (NCBI): domain Eukaryota; kingdom Metazoa; phylum Arthropoda; class Malacostraca; order Decapoda; family Parastacidae; genus Cherax; species Cherax destructor. Next base: position 347,361 of record WNWK01000623.1, read on the forward strand.
TTAATTAGTTATTAAGGCTTTCCCTTTCTTGTGCTTATGTGCTATTATGTAAAAACTATTTTCATTAGAATAAGTATCACCCCAGTAAACACACCAGGAAAAAATAAATATAATGGATACAGGCTACCTAAATATTTTTGTTCATCATATATTAAAAAATTTAGTAAATTTAAATATAATCATGTCTAAAAATTTACATTTTGTCATACAAAATGGGGCATAACTAATGTTTTATAAGACTAGATACTATTAGAGATATAATCATCACTAATCTTTCATAAAAACTGGACGTGGCATATAGAACATGCCGTATTATTACAAATGTACCAAATATCACACTTCCAGCCTTTCTTATATAATAGTCCAAACACCAATTAAAATATTTGAAAATAACAACATAGTTCCAATTATCGTAACAATTACATGAATGATTTTTCTGGTCACTTGATCACACCATGGAGCTAGAAACAGATCGATGACTGCACCAAAAATCCAATAGCCATCCAAATATACAACAGGCACCATGTTAAGAACCGCTAAAGCACCCGAGAACTTCACCATATAATCACAGTATACTTCAATTGTGTTGGGCCAAGTGAGAGAAAGGAAAGAAAACTTGGGGATGTAACTGGTCAGTGTCACAGTGTGGTATAAATAAACAGGAGGACCCAGATAAAGAACATCTTCCTTATGCTTCCCATTAATTCCTCGTCTGTTTATCTGCAGAAGTCTTGAGGCATTTTTTAAAGATGGTGCCAAGCAATGGGTGTCAGTAGGGCAGGAACGAGAATTAATGCAAGTCTTGGTACTGAAAATAAATAAAATATTAGTGAAGAATAAAAGACAAATTACTAAATTTAAAAAGAAAAACTTTCATTTTTCTTTTTAGGTCACACTGCCTTGGTGGGATATGGCTGGTGTGTTAAAAAAAAAAAAAGACAATACTATAGATGGAACAATTCACAAATAACTGGCACATCAGTTTTTTGTAACTCACTGGCCATCTACCAAAGCTGGATATTATTTTTTTTTTAAATACAGTGGACCCCCGAGTTACGAACACCCCGGAAATCGTACAATTATTTTTTTTTTTATTAACACATTGGCCGATTCCCACCAAGGCAGGGTGGCCCGAAAAAGAAAAACTTTCATCATCATTCACTCCATCACTGTCTTGCCAGAAGGGTGCTTTACACTACAGTTATAAAACTGCAACATTAACACCCCTCCTTCAGAGTGCCGGCACTGTACTTCCCATCTCCAGAACTCAAGTCCGGCCTGCCGGTTTCCCTGAATCCCTTCATAAATGTTACTTTGCTCACACTCCAACAGCACGTCAAGTATTAAAAACCATATGCCTCCATTCACTCCTATCAAATACGCTCACACATGCTTGCTGGAAGTCCAAGCCCCTCGCACACAAAACTTCCTTTACCCCCTCCCTCCAACCTTTCCTAGGCCGACCCCTACCCCGCCTTCCCTCCACTACAGATTTATACACTCTCGAAGTCACTCTGTCTCGTTCCATTCTCTCTACATGTCCAAACCACCTCAACAACCCCTCCTCAGCTCTCTGAACAATCGTTTTGGTAATCCCGCACCTCCTCCTAATTTCCAAACTCCGAATTCTCTGCATTATATTCACACCACACATTGACCTCAGACATGACATCTCCACTGCCTCCAGCCTTCTCCTCGTTGCAACATTCATCACCCATGCTTCACACCCATATAAGAGCGTTGGTATAACTATACTCTCATACATTCCCTCTTTACTTCCATGGACAAGGTTCTTTGTCTCCACAGACTCCGAAGTGCTCCACTCACCCTTTTCCCCTCATCAATTCTATGATTCACCTCATCCTTCATAGACCCATCCCGACATGTCCACTCCCAAATATCTGAATACATTCACCTCCTCCATACTCTCTCCCTCCAATCTGATATCCAATCTTTCGTCACCTATTCTTTTTGTTATCCTCATCACCTTACTCTTTCCTATATTCACTTTCAATTTTCTTCTTTTACACACCCTACCAAATTCATCCACCAACCTCTGCAGCTTCTCTTCAGAATCTCCCAAAGCACAGTGTCATCAGCAAAAAGCAACTGTGACAACTCCCACTTTGTATTTGCTTCTTTATCTTTTAGCCCAACACCTCTTGCCAAGACCCTCGCATTCACTTCTCTTACAACCCCATCTATAAATATATTGAACAACCACGGTGACATCACACATCCTTGTCTAAGGCCCACTTTTACTGGGAAATAGTCCCCTTCCCTCCTACACACTCTAACCTGAGCCTCACTATCCTCATAAAAACTCTTCACTGCTTTCAGTAACCTTCCTCCTATTCCATACACCTGCAACATCTGCCACATTGCCCCCTATCTACCCTATCATACGCCTTTTCCAAATCCATAAATGCCACAAAAACATCTTTACCCTTATCCAAATACTGTTCACCTATATGTTTCACTGTAAACACTTGGTCTACACACCCCTACCTTTCCTAAAGCCCCCTTGTTCATCTGCTATCCTGCTTTCTGTTTTACTCTTAATTCTTTCAATAATAACTCTACCATACACTTTACCAGGTACACTCAACAGACTTATTCCCTATAATTTTTGCACTCTCTTTTGTCCCCTTTGCCTTTATACAAAGGAACAATACACGCTCTCTGCCAATCCTAGGTACCTTACCCTCTTCCATACATTTATTAAATAATAGCACCAACCACTCCAAAATTATATCCCCACCTGCTTTTAACATTTCTATCTTTATCCCATCAATCCCAGCTGCCTTACCCCTTTCATTCTACCCACTGCCTCACGAACTTCCCCTACACCCACAACTGGCTCTTCCACACTCCTACAAGATGTTATTCCTCCTTGCCCTACACACGAAATCACAGCTTCCCTGTCTTCATCAACATTTAACAAATCCTCAAAATATTCTCTCCATCTTCCCGATACCTCTAACTCTCCATTTAATAACTCTCCTCTCCTATTTTTAACTGTCAAATCCATTTGTTCTCTAGGCTTCCTCAACTTATTAATCTCATTCCAAAACTTTTTCTTATTTTCAACAAAATTTGCTGATAACATCTCACCCACTCTCTCATCTGCTCTCTTTTTACATTGCTTCACCACTCTTTTAACCCTCTTTTTCTCTCCATATACTCTTCCCTCCTTGCATCACTTCTACTTTGTAAAAACCTCTCATATGCTAACTTTTTCTCCCTTACTACTCTCTTTACATCATCATTCCACCAATCGCTCCTCTTCCCTCCTGCACCACTCGCCTGTAACCACAAACTTCTGCTGAACACTCTAACACTACATTTTTAAATCTACCCCATACATTTCGACCCCATTGCCTACACTCTCACTAGCCCATCTATCCTCCAATAGTTGTTTATATCTTACCCTAACTGCCTCCTCTTTTAGTTTATATACCTTCACCTCTCTTTTACTTACTGATTCTATTTTCCTTGTATCCCATCTACCTTTTACTCCCACTGTAGCTATAACTAAAAAGTGATCTGATATATCTGTAGCCCCTCTATAAACATGTACATCCTGAAGTCTACTCAACAGTCTTTTATCTACCAATACATAGTCCAACAAACTACTGTCATTACGCCCTACATCATATCTTGTATACTTATTTATCCTCTTTTTCTTAAAATATGTATTACCTATAACTAAACCCCTTTCTATACAAAGTTCAATCAAAGGGCTCCCATTATCATTTACACCTGGCACCCCAAACTTACCTACTACACCCTCTCTGCAATTATGTAAGTATAATATTGTAAGTGCTTTTGTAAGTGTATTTTTGGGAGTCTGAAATGAACTAACCTACTTGACATTATTTCTTAAGGGAGTAAATTCGTTCGGTAATGGCACTTGAGCAGGTTTCTGGAATGAATTTTGTTCGTTACTCGGGGGTCCACTGTACTGGCTGTCTTCCACCCAGTTAGGGAGACCTGAAAAAGAAACACCTTCACCATCATTTATTCTATCACTCTCTTGCCAGAGGCGTGTAGATACTACAGTTACATTGCCCTTCCAAACTGCAAATATCCCCACCCCTCCTTTAGAATGCAGGCACTGTACTTACCACCTCCAGGGTATTATTATTATTATTTTTTTTAATACGTCAGCCATTTCCCACCAAGGCAGGGTGACCCGTTTTTCTTCTTCTTGATTTTAATAATTTATACAGAAGTGGGTATTAGCCCTTTGCTCCCAGCATTTTAGCTTCCTCTCATGACACGAATGGATTACGGAGGAAAGATTCTTTTCCACGTCCCCCATGGAAAATTATTTTTATTATTATTATTATTATTATTATTATTATTATTATTATGTATTATTATTATTATTATTATTATTATTATTATTATTATTATTATTATTATTATTATTATTATTATTATTATAATTACATTTTTAAACACACTGGCCATCTCCCACCAAGACAGGGTGACCCAAAAAAAAAAAAAAAAAAAACTTTCACCATCATTATTAATTGAGAAGTGCTGAGACTGTAGTCAAACATCACCTGGGAAATGGAAGGTAATCAGGTTAAACCCAAAGAAGGGAAGAGTAGATCCAATTTCTTAGATCAAGAACCCTTCACCAGCATTGAGGTATAGCAACAGCTTCCCTCAAGAACCTTTTCAGTACTAATATATACCACACATAAAACTTTTGCTAGTAATCAAATATCATAATCTATTACAGAATAAAATGTGGCACGGTACATCCTAAGACGTTAAGACATTTGCACTGACGTTAAGACATATACATGTATGTGCACTGACCTCATTGATACAGCCATCCGTGCTGGTAAACACGAAAATGGCTGCATCGCTGCCACGCCCGTATCCAGTTCCTTGTCTTCCATTAATTCAAAACATAAATGAGCATCACTGTCACCACTGCAGCACTGAACTGATCCATCTGCACCCTCAAAAGCTGAAATTGAACAAAAAATTCATGCTACACTGAATCTGCATTTTTGTTGAATAATTAAAACTATGAACACGAGCAGTATACCCTGTATGAGAGACTATGTATTTAAAAATAAACACTGATTAAGAGTTCTATTTCTGGAACATCTTAATTTGTACCATATTGGTTGTTTCCCACCTAAGCAGGGTGACCCAAGGAATGAAACACATTCACTAAGTGTCTTGCCAAAAGTGAGCAGATACCACTGTTCTATTGACCCTCTGAACTGCAACATTCCTTCCCCTCCTTTAGAGTGCACACACTACATACTGTATACAAGAAATATTCAGAAACTGGTATGAAGTACTATAATGCATAAGAAAATGACAAGTGTAGAAGAAAGATGGATTGCATGGTTGAATATAAATAATACAGCGACTATAAAGAAAAGTAAAGAGGAGTATACAAGTATCAAGTGCAAATGGGGATTCATTTTTTTTTTCCATTTCCTTTATATTAAAAATATTAAGAAAGTTCAGTTACAAAATATAGCACAGGAACTGTTCATCTCACTTGTACCAGTCTGCCTCTTCTCTTAAGCTTCAGTTTCTCCTCCTCCTCCTCCTTTACCTTTTCCTCCTACTTACCCTCCACTTCCTTCTCCTTCCTTCTTAATCCTCACCCTCTTCTTTTACTCTTTCAACATTTACAATCTTCTGGTCTTATTTCCAAGTCTTCTACATTAGTTATATTACTAGAAATATCTGATCTAGACAAAATCCACCATCAAAATCATTCATCAATTTTCAGCACACGCACAACAGAGAAATGCTTAAAGTATTCCTTGAAAAGCGTATAACTTCTGAAGACACTTAATTTATAACAAGTATAAATCTTATGATGAAGTATTGTTGCCAGTGGTGCATGGAAGGTGCTCCTCTTTCTGCAAGAATACTGAGATACCAAGCAAAGTATTTTCACCAACATCTTATTAATGAAAGCATTAAGAGCTACACTTATGGGTGGCTGCTGGCAAAAAAAAATTGAAGACTTATATTAATGCAACTAATTGTCTTTTTTTACTTTATTGGTCATTTCACATCAAGGTAAGGTTTAACTACGGGAAACATTCAGATTAAATTATAGTTTTAGTAGGGGTGCGTGAATTAACTCCCGACTAAATATCATACCCAGATGGATAACCAACAGACAATTGGCCGAATGGACATTTCACCGACAGACATTTCACCGAATGGGCATATGGCCGAATGGATAATTAGGTTAGGTTAGGTTAGGTTTGTTATTTTGTCCTTTTTAATTTTGTTTATTTTTATTTATTCTTTTTAATGTTTGGGAAACATGCTTTGATGAGTGCCAGTTTAGCCATATGTCCATTCAGTGAAATATCTGTTCGGCCAATTGTCCTTCAGTGAAATGTCTGTCTGCCAAGTGTCCATTAGTCCTCTGTCTGGGAGTCTTAAATATACAGAGCTCACAAGATCATATTATTTTGAAGACATATTGCAAGATACTAATGTATTGCAACAAAGAGAGCAGTGACTGGGGTAAAAGAATCTAAAGAAAGATTAACTGGTTTGACCCGTGCTAATGCACCTGGTGCACAAATTTAACCTCTCATTGGCCAAATGTTTATAACATATTGCTTGTTCATTACAAGGCTGCTCAGATTACTTGGGAGCTAACCATCAAATAGTTTACTAAATATTTTGTTAACGAGGTCATGAAGCATTACAAAAGCACGGGCTCATTAAATTTCCCAAAATTTTGTTACTGCTTGATAACTGCTCTACTCAGCGACCTGCTGAGTAATTTGTTTCATGTAGTATACACAGACTTCGCAAAGCCTTTGACAAGTGTGACCATGGTGTAATAGCACACAAAATGTGTGATAAAGGAATAACAGGTAAAGTTGGTAGATGGATCTATAATTTCCTAACAAATAGAACACAAAGAGTAGTAGTAAACAGAGTAAAGTCTGAGGCGGCTACAGTGAAAAGCTCTGTTCCACAAGGCACAGTACTCACTCCCATCCTGTTCCTCATCCTCATATCTGACACAGACAGGGATGTAAGCCACAACTCAGTGTCTTTCTTTGCAGATGACACCCGAATTTGCATGACAGTGTCCTCCATTGAAGACACTGCAAAACTCCAGGCGGACATCAACCAAATCTTTAAATGGGCAGCAGAAAACAATATGAAGTTCAATGATGAGAAATTTCAATTACTCTAATATGCAAAACGTTAGGAAATTAAAACTATATCGGATTATAAAACAAATTCTAACCACACAATAGAGTGAAAAACTAATGTAAAAGACCTGGGAGTGATCATGTCAGAGGATCTCACCTTCAAAGACCATAACAGTGTATCAATCATATCTGCTAGAAAGATGACAGGATGGATAATGAGAACATTCAAAACTAGGGATGCCAAGCCCATGATGACCCTCTTCAGGTCACTTGTTCTATCTAGGCTGAAATATTGCTGCACACTAACTGCACCTTTCAAGGCAGGTGAAATTGCTGACCTAGAAAATGTACAGAGAACCTTCATTGCACACATAACTGTGATAAAACACCTAAATTACTGGGAACGCTTGAAGTTCCTCAACCTGTACTCCCTAGAACGCAGGTGGGAGAGATACTGTACATGATTATATACACTTGGAAAATCCTAGAGGGATTAGTACCAAACTTGCACACAAAAAATACTCCCCATGAAAGCAAAAGACTCGGCAGATGATTCAACATCCCCCAATTAAAACAGGAGTGCCACTAGCATGAAAATAGACAACACAATAAGTGTCAGGGGCCCAAGATTGTTCAACTGCCTTCCAGCATACATAAAGGGGATTACCAATAGACCCCTGGTTGTCTTCAAGAAGGTACTGGACAGGTACCTAAAGTCAGTACCTGATCAGCCGGGCTGTGGTTCATACCTCGGATTGCGTGCGGCCAACAGTAACAGCCTGGTTGATCAGGCCTTGATCCACCATGAGGCCTGGTCACAGACTGGGCCACTGGGGCATTGACCCCGAAACCCTCTCCAGGTATACTCCAGGTATTTAGGCAACTTATTTATATGTCTATTATCTAGCATGGACCAAGAAGTGATTAAAAACCTTGAAGATAAATATTGTACCATAGCAAAGTCCTGCATATCTTTTTTTTTTTTTTTTTACAATTTAGATATACATATATACTATTTCATACAACATTTTTCCATTAAAATACAACAGATAAATTTGCAGAATCATAAGATAAGTTGACTACAAATATAGTGAAGAATGCTTGATAAACACTGCAAGCACGTTCAATGATGATGATACCAGTAGTGAATATTAATTTGAGTTCTGTCTTGATTTTGAGAAGGCTGACATGGCTAAAAATAAGAACATATACCGAAGACCTTTGTGAAGAACTTCTGATGCAACTAGGGAACATATTAAGAAATGGAATGACTTCAATAAAATGCTCCTGTACAAACAGTAAAACACTAGGTGATGCATACCTTACCTTTGAAGAGTTTCGAGAGTTTCTCTACTCTCTGATCCCGGCCATGGGCCAGGCTCGTCTGTTGCTTGCCTGGTCCACCAAGCTGTTGCTGCTGGAGCCTGCTATCCCACATATCCATCACAGCCTGGTTGATCTGGCACCTGGTTAAGCTACTTGTCCAGTTTCCTTTTGAAGGCTTCTACACTTGTTCTAGCTGTGTTTCGGATATCTTCTGGTAAGATGTTGAATAGTCTGGGACCCTGGATGTTGATACAGTGTTCCCTTATTGTCCCCACTGCACCCCTGCTCCTCACTGGGTTTATTTTACACTTCCTCCCATATCTCTCACTCCAGTATGTTATGGCAGTGTGCAGATTTGGGAGCAGGCCCTCAAGTACTTTCCAGGTATATATTATCATGTATCTCCCTCTCCTCTGCTCCAATGAGTACATGTTCAAGACTTGAAGGCGTTCCCAGTAATTTAGGTGTTTTACTGGCTCAATGTGAGCCGTAAACAATCTCTTCATTTACGTTATCATCTTTGGTGTTTGGACAAACGGTTAGTCGAAAATAAACGTCGTTAGAGTCAAAACGTCGTTAGAGTCAAAAATAAAAACTTTGCTATTTTGCACCATATGAAACGTTTCAACCACACGATCAAATGGAACGAAGCTTCAGGTTAGCATAAAAAGCACCCGCTCTGATATTTCTCCTGCTTTGAATGAGGCCGTCAGCACCGAGCAATATTCTAAGTGAGGGAGCACTAGCGATTTGAAGTATCACCATCGGCATTATTTCCCTTGTTTTGAAAGTTCTCAATACCCACCCCGTCATCTTCCTGACTGTCATGATCTTTGTCTTGTTATGATCTTTAAAAGAAAGGTCAGCTGACATAATTATTCCCAGGTCCTTTACATGTTCCTTTCGTTCTATTTGGTGACCCTCTTGAGTTTTGTATATAGTGTTCCCTTTTGAGGTCTTCATTCTTTCCATACCTAAGCAGCTGGAACTTATCACCATTGAACATCATGTTGTTTTCCACTGCCCACTAGAAAACCCTGCTTATGTCTTCCTGTAATTTTTCAGTGTCCTCTACCATTGTGACTTTCATGCTTATTTTAGTGTCATCTGCAAATGATGATACAAAAGTGTGTTGGGTGTTTTTATCTATGTCTGCTATGAGGATGAGAAACAGCACAGGTGCCAGGACAGTGCCTTGGGGCACTAACCTTTTGACCTCGCTGATGCTGGATCTTGCCCTGTTCACTACTACTTTTTGTGTTCTGTGTGTTAGATACTACTAATGAAGTCATATATAGACGCTGAAGTAACTCAACCGATGACAGTGATGACAATTTGACTGCTCAAAATACCTGTAGACTAACTGGAAAATTCATACAGAATATCCAGTAGGCACATTATCATTTCTAGAGTTAATATCATTAACTGGTGTTACTAACCGGTAAATCCTGACCATTAGAAATACTGTACATTGATGAAACAGGCATAATCATATGAAGCAGCCCACACTGTTGTAAGTATTTAAGAAATCAACAGTACCTATAGTTGTTATTCCAGACATCACAAGTATTGTAGTTGATATTGAAAAATCAGAAATTTTAGATGTTCTTAAACTAACTTAATGCATAATCCTCTACATCTACCGTGCATAAAAGTATACAGAACATAGCTTGCAAGAGGACAACTACAGGCAGTAGTGAATACCCAGTTTTATTTGTTTGATAATCTTAGTTGGTATTTCCCATAGATATTTTAGTTGTTTTGTGCCAAACATTTTTAACTGTAGACTGCCTCTTTTTTTTTTTTTTTTTTTTTTTTTTCAACAAGTCGGCCGTCTCCCACCGAGGCAGGGTGACCCAAAAGAAAGAAAATCCCCAAAAGAAAAACTTTCATCATCATTCAACACTTTCACCACACTCATACATAATCACTGTCTTTGCAGAGGAGCTCAGATACTACAGCTGAGAAAAGTCCCTCCCAGCTGTCACTATCTCAGACCCTCCTTTAAAGTGCAGGCATTGTACTTCCCATTTCCAGGACTCAAGTCCAACTAAATCAATTAACTGGTTTCCTGAATCCCTTCACACAATGTTACCCTGCTCACACTCCAACAGATCGTCATGTCCCAAAACCATTCGTCTCCATTCACTCCTATCTAACACGCTCACACATGCTTGCTGGAAGTCCAAGCCCTCGCCCACAAAACCTCCTTTACCCCTTCCCTCCAACCTTTTCTAGGACGACCCCTACCCCGCCTTCCTTCCCTACAGATTTATACGCTCTCCAAGTCATTCTACTTTGATCCATTCTCTCTAAATGACCAAACCACCTCAACAACCCCTCTTCAGCCCTCTGACAAATACTTTTAGTAACTCCACACCTTCTCTAATTTCCACATTCCGAATTTTCTGCATAATATTTACACCACACATTGCCCTTAGACAGGACATCTCCACTGCCTCCAGCCTCCTCCTCGCTGCAGCATTTGCAACCCATGCTTCACACCCATATAAGAGTGTTGGTACCACTATACTTTCGTACATTCCCTTCTTTGCCTCCATGGATAACGTTTTTGTCTCCACAGATACCTCAATGCACCACTCACCTTTTTCCTTCATCAATTCTATGGTTAACCTCATCCTTCATAAACCCATCTGCTGACACATCAACTCCCAAATATCTGAAAACATTTACTTCTTCCATAATCCTCTCTCCAATGTGATATCCAATTTTTCTTTATTTAAATCGTTTGATACCCTCATCACCTTACTCTTATCTATGTTCACTTTTAACTTTCTACCTTTACACACTCTCCCAAACTCGTCCACTAACCTTTGCAACTTTTCTTTAGAATCTCCCATAAGCACAGTATCATCAGCAAAAAGTAACTGTGTCAACTCCCATTTTGCATTTAATTCTCCATAATTTAATCCCACCCCTCTCCCCAACACCCTAGCATTTACTTCTTTTACAATCCCATCTATAAATATATTAAACAACCATGGTGACATTACACAACCCTGTCTAAGACCTACTTTTACCGGGAAGTAATCTCCCTCTCCTACACACCCTAACCTGAGCCTCACTATCCTCATAAAAACTCTTTACAGCCTTCAGTAACTTACTACCTATTCCATACACTTGCAACATTTGCCACATTGCTCCCCTATCCACTCTATCATATGCCTTTTCTAAATCCATAAATGCAATAAAAACTTCTCTACCTTTATCTAAATACTGTTCACATATATGCTTCACTGTAAACACTTGATCTACACATCCCCTACCCACTCTAAAGCCTCCTTGCTCATCTGCAATCCTACTCTCTGTCTTACCTCTAATTCTTTCAATAATAACCCTCTTACCATCAAAATTTTAAAAATGTTAGTGTTCCACTATATTGTAAAATATTTATACAAAAAAAATTAAACCCATTAACAGGGGTGACATTACACTGAATTTGTTGATACAATGCAATTTAAAAATATCATTAAAACTAATAAAATAATAATAAAAGTGGTTGATATGATACAGTAATCTGGCATGCAGGTCATTCACTTGGTCACACACTCTTTGGTATCAAAATTGTCAAGGTTGTTAACTTATTATATGACACCTGTAAGTAAAATGTTAGTGCAACCTGCTACTCATGTTATATTTCATGCTTGACCTACTCCCATGATGGTGCAATGTCTGTGCAACCTGCTACTCTAGTCAGGTCACATTACATGCTTAACCTTCTCTCATGACAATGCAATCTTATGTAACACAGCTACTGTAATGATAACGAACAAATTTACTGAGATGAAAAGAAAATCAAGAATGGATCAACTGAATTCCTCCCTCACCACTGGTAAACTACGTATTACTAAAATCTTCTCTTTTGCACTCAAGACTACCTATGGGCCACATACTGCACATAAATTATTTTTACTGCTCTCAATTTGCACTAACTTGTTCTATAAAAGCTTCATTTTTAGCATTCCATCAATACAGGACTAGAATAACTGCTCACTCATGCCATAGATTTTTTATACTTTAACCACTTCCCATTTTCTATGACAACTAAAAGGCACCTCCAGCCTTTACATTTTCTTTTCTTTTTTTTATCTTTATGTCACTATTCCTGAATCTTTATTTTCCATTTTAAAGCCTTATTAAAAATTAACCATTTACCTGAACTCATGTAGCACATTCAATTACTACTATTTTTTTTTCAACACATCAGTCATCTCCCACCAAGGCAGGATGACCCAAAAAAGAAAGAAATACTTTCACCATCATTCACACATAATCACTGACTTTGTATTGGTGCTCAGATACGACAGTCTAGATGTCACTCCAAACAGCCAATATTCCAAACCCCTCCTTCAAAGTGCAGGCACTGGACCTCCCACCTCTGGGACTCACGTCCGGCTAACTGGTTTCCCTGAATGCCTTCATAAAATATTACCCAGCTCACACTCCAACAACTCGTCAGGTCCCAAAAACTATTCGTCTCCATTCACTCCTTATCTAACACATCGGCCATCCTCCATCAAGGAAAGTGACCCAGAGAAGGAAAACACATTTACCATCATTCATTATATAGCTGTCTTTCAATCACAATGTAAATGAACAACTGAAATGCAACATAATCAGTCATCATTCTAAATGCTGGTATACTGTACCTCTTACTCTAGCTCTGCTATATAGTTTCCTTGAATCCCTTGATAGATATTCTCTTTCTCACACTCCAACAGCACATCAAATACAAAATAGCAATAGTACAAACACTATTACAATACAAATTTCTATTTCATTCAGGTATTAAAACTTACTACTTCCTCTTGCATACCTCACAAAAACATATATGATGTCTGGCTTTGCTAATAAATCAGCATCAAGTGAAAAAACTAACAGTAACCCTTTATTTGCTTCTAAGTGGCACAGAGTATTTTAGTAAAGTGGCTGTAACTTTCATTATCATTATATTTGTTTATAAGATAAGCAGAATAATAGCACTATTATTGTTGGCAAGATCAACCATGATTAAGAAACTCATTCCTATAGTTTATAATAAACTATTCATTCCTCAGTTCACAATAAACTGCAAGCTATACTTTTAACTGCCACACACTTAATGACAACCAAGAGAATATAAACAAGTAAAGGGCAGACACTGCATTCACTGTTAAAGACTGCATTTCAAAGAAAACACAAGTGGATCCACTATAAATTTCAGCCATCACCAAATTCCAAATTTTACTTTTAGCTTTGCCTAATTATGACATGGTCTTATAATTTTCCACTTAAATCTTACCTTTACTTTTAGAATATAACCTGGATAAGTGACCAAAGAAGGAATCAGAAGCTGCCTCTGCAACAACAGACTTATTTTAATGAATAACATGTATGCACAACTTTCAAAAATAAACAAATACATTAAGATTACCCTGAAGATCACTAAAACTTTACTTAAAAAAACTATTCACCACAATTTTTTTGATCATGACAAAAGAAAAGAACAGTAACGTGGCATGACAAGACAACCTAATTTACCACATACAATTTATAAAGTTCATGCATCAGAAAGATATCCTTCAAATACATTTCTGGAGGAAAAAAATAAACAAAATTAAGGAAAAGTGGGCAGCTCTCACTTATACACAACCAATAACACACACTGTATTTTCAGATCAAAGTTTGATTTCTAGGTGAAATGGCTACATGCTTATATGAAAAAATTAACTTACAAACTAAAAATTTTAACATCAACCTACATCAGTAGCATCCGAGAAAATACTCAAAGTTTAGAACAAATATGTATGATGAGAACAATCCATGAGATAAAACAGTGCAGCATACCATAACTTCAGCACTTGTTTTACCACACAGAAGTAACCAAAGTGTTGATTATATATACTTTATACATGAAATGATATAGTCAAGACAATAATATTGTCTACTGTGCTATAAAGACCCAGCAATTAGGCCATTAATACTTAATTCCACATAAAAATCTTCAGTATGTTTTGTGAAGAGCACTGACTACATACAGTAAATGAATATCACACATACAGAATTACTGATAGAAATGAAACAATACATAGCAGTTAACTCACATAAAGGGAACCTGCATTAAAGTGAGAGGAAAACCTGTTTTTTTTTTTTATATTTTGTTATAATGTTTTGTCTTTAGTGTTTATATATGTACAGTACCTAGGTAGTAGGTTGGTAGACAGCAACCACCCAGGGAGGTACTAACGTCCTGCTAAGTGAGTGTGAAATGAAAACCTGTAATTGTTTTACATGACAGAATTGCTGGTCTCTTTTCTTTGTCTCATAAACACACAGGATAACAGGTATACCTTGCTACTTCTATTGCACTTAGGTCGCACTACACATGCATGTACACACACACATATATATATATATACACACACCCCTCTGGGTTTTCTTCTATTTTCTTACTAGTTCTTGTTCTTCTTTATTTCCTCTTATCTCCATGAGGAAGTGAAAAAGAATTCTTCCTCCATAAGCCATGCATGTCATAAGAGGTGACTAAAATGCCAGGAGCAAGGGGCTAGTAACCCCTTCTCCTCTGTGGGATACAGCCAGTTCATTGGAAAAAAAATATGTACAGTAGCATCCTTTGCTCTGCACAAGCATGGGACCATCTGTTGGGATCTACATATATAATTTCTTGCAGATGCTTAACCAAACAAGGCTACAATAATGTAGTCCAAAATATTAAAAAACAGATTACATCACAGAAAGATTTATTTAAAATGCTTAGTTTATCCTTGATTACATTTATCCTAAAAACCACTCTGGACATTATGTACTTGTTTCAGAAATGTATGCTGGTCACTGAAATGCCACAAGCAGGTGGGAATAAGTGTTAAAACTCCATTCATTAAAAAATACTCATACATACAGCATATTCAACATCTAATATTCCCAAAGTTATATTTCATACACTAGTAGCCTTTTCTTTAGCAAGCCAAAAGACTTTCATATTTTGTATCTGTAGTTGTCAACCCAGTTCCTGAATATGATAGTGATAGTCAGGTGTACAGTGTGACTAGTATCCAAACATGACTTGATCCCAAGCATTCTGGATTTCTGATGCTCTACTGTATATACAGTATGAAACCCATTTTATGAAAGCCAAAATGACATACATACAAGTTGACCTCACACAAAGACAATACATACTGGAGAGCTCTCAAAATCTTAATGATGCAATTGTAAATGGCTCATTAAACTGAGAAAGGTTCAAACCAATGGCAACCCAGTCCTAAAACTAGCAGGCCAGTGTGCTATCCACTGTACCATGCCAACCAACTAGGTGTATTTCTATAAAACAGATGAATAAATTCAAGCAATGCAAATTCATGCAGCACCAGGGAGACTTATGATTACTTTTCTGTGACACAAAACATTCACTTTATAAGTAAGGAATATTTACAAGTGTATTTCTCGCTACATACTACAGTAAACACTAACCCGACAATCATGCTTAGCTTCAAGAACAAATCCATAGCATTTGCATTGGAAATACTTGTTTTTTATTTTCTATGACTGTATACCCATCAGAATACTCATTTTCTGTTTTCTTACAAACCTTCCTTTTCCATCCTCCTATTAGTAATAAACCCCAAAAAGAATAAATAAGTTTTCCCACAGCAAAACTCAGTGCATGATACAGAGCACCCATTAGCCAATGAAGTAAACTTACCATGATGAATTGTTTCATCATATGTGTGAACAACAGATTCTGGGACACAGAAACCCATCTGATCAGAGCTGATGCTTTTAACCAGATAGTGACGCCAGTCAACAACACTTGCAACTGTCCATTTGTTGATTGATGTAATCACATCTCCAACTTCAAGACCAGTAGGTCCTCGGGCAGGAGAGTCCTGCAAACAAAACAGTGTGTTTCAATAGTAATTAAGTTTCATACCACTTGGTACTTGCAGTCTATCAAAGCAACATTGTGAAGGAAAATTGTCCCAATCAAAAAATATGAAAATTTTCAGAGCAGATAGCTATTATTATTCTATATACAGTGGACCCTCGGTTAACGAATACCCCGGAAATCGTGCAATTATGTAAGTATAATTTTGTAAGTTCTTGTGGAAGTGTATTTTTGGGGGTCTGAAATAGACTAACCTACGTGAAATGTTTCCTTAAGGGAGTAAATTCGTTCGGTAATGGCACTTGAGCAGACTTCAGGAGTGAAGTTTTTACGAAACTCGGGGGTCCACTGTAGTATATGTCTCCATGGGGAAGTGGAAAATAATTCTTCCTCCGTAAGCCATGCGTATCATAAGAGGTGACTAAAATGCCAGGAGCAAGGGGCTAGTAACTCCTTCTCCTGTGTACATTACTAAATTTATTTTTTTATGTAAATAAAAAAATTAAGTCTAACACCTCATTAAAAAGAAAACAGTAAATTATTATTATTTTCATGGGGAAGCACTAAACATATAGGAGTTATACACAGTATGAAAAATGGGAGGTACTCAGGTCTGATCGAAGAAAGGGAGAGGGGTGCCTCTAGTACCTTGGATCAAGAGCCTTTCACCAACATCAAAGCCACTTTTGGAAGGGCCTGACAGGAAAGTCTGATAACAATTTACAACCATGCAATTTTTCTAACCTGTGTTAACTGCATGACAGTCAGGCCATGACCATGAAGGTAGAAGGGTTGCAGGAAAAATGGGGTTGACAGACCTACGCCGAGTGCCAACAATACAAGGACAATATTGTGCCAAACTCCTGCACATAATATCTGAAATGGTAAGATGAATTATGTGGCTAAAAAATTTAGCTAATACATATAAAGAATCAATATTTATCTTCAAGAGGATAATGATTCCTGAATTTCAATAAATCAACTAGAAAGAGAGAAAAGTATAAACTCTAGTAGAACTGCAATAATGCAAATGAAAATTATAATACGATGACATTTATCTGTAATATTACACCTGATGCAGTGTAGGGAGAAGAGAAAGTGTTGATAAATTACTCACAATGTTGAGAGGCAAGAAACAAGTATAAAGATCATATAGAGTTGCAAATAATTAGCACTTGTAAAGAAAATCCTCAATGAGAAGTTCCCATATGCACCACCACCACCCTCACATAGGTGGTAATGGCATAAATAATAACAACAAAGCACACATTGTTAACACTCATTTTCATTAGCAAACAATGTCATTGCATATTATGTCAATTATTTCTTCTCCCAAACAAGCATTTAGGGATAAAATTTTATCCCTAAATCAGACTGTGGTTTTGACTGAGAAAAGGCATAAGGCTAATTCCAATAAAATCCTGTGTAGTGATGCCTCTATATTTTCAAACTATATTACACATACCATAACTTTAATATTTTTTTTTTTAACACACTGGTCATCTCCCACCGAGGTAGGGTGACCCGAAAAAAGAAACACTAAATTATTAAAATTAAGAAGAAATAATACTCGCCTAAAATTATAATCTGCCTAGGCTAATTTGTATTTCAAAATATCGGCATAAATCCAACATGCATTAAGTCAGTAAGTCAAAGAATTTACAGTAATAAAATCTTTTTACAGAGTTACAGATCAAATGCAATCATTACCTAGTAGTACTGGATTTCTGAAATCTGACTTTCAAAATAAAGCTGTGATCTCACCCTTTGATGTAGTAATTAAAAATTATTAGATGCAATACCAGCCACGGTTGCTCTTTGCCAATGACACAGTATTTTTGGGAGATTCTGATGAGAGGTTGAAAAGTTGGTGGTGGAGTTTGGGAAAGCATGTAAAAAAAAGGAAAATAAAAGTGAAAATAGAAAAAAGCCAGGTGATGAAAATAGTGAAAAGTTTAAACAATGAGATTACAGGTAGCAGTTTGGAGAGAGAGAAAGGAGATAAGGAGGAAGTAATTGTATTTAAATATAGTGGAACCTCGGCACTTGAACTTAAATGGTTCCAGAAGGCTGTTCGAGTGCCAATCTGTTCGAGTACAGAACAAATTTTTCCCAACCAATTTCCTTTTTGATTGGCTGTCATCATTAACCCTCTTAGGCCTCATGGTGACTTATTTATACAAATAATATAAAAAAAAAAAAAAAATGTGAAGAAACATGAAATAGTTTACATCGAAGTTCTGGCAGGTCGTGTTTGTTTGGTTAAGTGCCAAGCAAACAGTCGACTACCAAGCAATTTGTTTACCGAACAAAGTGTTCAAATACCAAATTGTTTGAGTACGGAGCTGTTTGAGTACTGAGGTTCCACTGTATTTAGGAGTGGATATGTCGGCAGATGGGTTTATAAAAGAGAAGGCAAGCCATATAACAGACGAGGAAAAAAAAGGTAGGTGGTATGTTGCAGAGTCTGTGTAAAGAAAGTAAACCCTTGATATATGGGCCTAGCAGGGAGAAGCAGATGGCCAGTAATGGATACTATGGTGGATAGTGATCAAAATAATAAAAGTTCTGTTTTCAAAAGACTTTGTCTGTTGTTTCCAAATCAAATACGTATGCAGAAGATTGTTTCGTATACAGTATACAAAATTAGTTCAACTGTGAGTTTAACCCTTTCAGGGTTTTTGACGTACGTACTAGTACGTCTTACGCACCAGGGTGTTTGACGTACTAGTACGCATAAATTCTAGCGCCCTCAAATCAAGCGGGAAAAGGCTGGTACGCCTAGATGTGAGAGAATGGGTCTGTGTGGTCAGTGTGCGCAGTATAAAAAAAATCCTGCAGCACACAGTGCATAATGAAGAAAAAAAAACTCCGACCGTGTTTTTGGTTTAAAACAGCGACTTTGCAGTCTATTTTCGTATGGTATTTATGGTTGTATTCTCGTTTTCTTGGTCTCATTTGAAAGAATGGAAGATATATTACAGAAATAGAGATAATTTTGATTGGTTTCACGGTGACAAGTACCTTGAAATTGAGCGCAAAGTAGCGAAAATGTTTGATTTTTGCCGATGTTCAAGAGTAAACAAATCACACCACGCGTCCAATACACATCAACTGACGAGTCTAACATTCTTGCACAAGTGCACTGATATTATTTATACCATTTTTACAATGATGCAGTAGTATATACATAACAGAAAATCTTCTATTTTTTGTGAGAATAAAAATTCAAAATGGAAAGCAAAAGTAATGTAAGAGGGGTCTGGAGATGTGACTAATGAACAGATAAAATGTTATTTTAGTGCCAGGAATGTCTGTCTTGTTTATTCTGGACCCTATTTTGAAATTGGCATCTTTTGAAATTTGTGTGAAATTGGCCAAATTGCCAATTTCTGACCACTTTATTGGGTAGTTGAAATCGGTAAATTGGCAGTTTCTTGTACTCAATCGATAGAACAAATGGAATTCTAGAAAAATAGCTATAATTTTAGTAGACTGAGACATTGGAATTGGCCGAAAATAGGGCTCAAAGTGGGTGAAATCGCCGATGCGTAAATATTGTCGATACCGCTAACTTTGAGATCATAATTCCGTTAGTTTTTCACCAAATTTCATACTTTTGGTGTTATTATGATTGGAAAAAGATGCTCTATGATTTCATAAGAAATTTTTTTTTTTTCCGAAAATATTTCGACCCTGAAAACGAGTTAAGGATCGGGGGTCTCAACCCTGAAAGGGTTAATGTACAGTGGACCCCCCGACTATCGGCAGGTCTGAATCAGCCGACTCGAGTTTCGATTGCTTTTTTCGGCCAAATTTTTGCCCGACTATCGGCCTGCGTACCAGACCTGTCCGCCTGCCTACGCAGGTTTCATGAGCCAGTCTAGCTTTGTTTATCCTTGAGTGAACATTACCCAGCATGCTCATTCAAACATTTCACAATAATTTTATTGTGTTTATTGATTGTCTCTGTGAAATATAAGTCACCATGGGTCCAAAGAAGCTTCCTAGTGGTACCCCTGTGGTAAAGAAAGTGAGGAACACCATCGAACTGAAGGAGGAGATACAGTAGTAGAAAAATATGAGTGGCGTACGTGTGGAGGAGCTTGCCAGGATGTACAACAAAAACAAATTTACTATCCCCTCTATCCTGGCAAAGAGAAAAGAAATCAAGGAAGCTGATGTTGCGAAAGGTGTTGACATGTTTGCCAAAAATAGATCAAAAACAGTGGATGAGGTTGAGAAGTTGTTGGTGTGGATCAACGAAAAACAGATAGCGGGTGATAGTGTTTCCATGGCTATAATTTGTGAAAAGGCAAGACAGTTGCATGCAGATCTTGTCAAGAAAATGCCTGGAACCAGTGCTGATGTGAGTGATTTTAAGGCCAGTGACTCTCAAACTGGTCCTAGTGGCATTAAAAGACTAAGAAGGGAAGTAACCCCAGATAGGGCTTTGATACCTGAAGTCCTTATGGAGGGGGATTTCCCTTCCAAACACTAAGCCCTCCCTCACTCCTCCCTATCTTCAGATGCCAGCAAGTCTCTTCAATAAAGGTAAGTAAATGTTATTTTAAATGTAAATTTATAAATTTAATGTGTTGTTATTATGTGTTCTGTGTATGTAAAACTATAGTTATTCTTTAAAAAATGAATTTTTTGTGTATATTTTTGGGTGTCTGGAACGGATTAATTGTATTTACATTATTTCTTATGGGAAATAATGGTTCGACTTTCGGCCAGTTCAAGTTAAGGCCTAGCTCCTGGAACGGATAATGGCCGATACTCGGGGTCCACTGTATATGTAAGGAGGCAAAAAAGGAAAATGTATCAAACAATAGTGGTCCAATACTCTTATATGGGTGTGAGACATAATCTTTAAATGTTGCATGGAGGAGACTGGAGGCAGTGAAAATGTCATCTTTGAGAACAATGTGTGGCATGATTATCATGCAGATAAAGTGTAGGAATTAAAAGACTGTGTGAGGTTACAAAAGGCATAATTCAGTGGGCAGAAGAGGATGCAGCAGAACAGACTGAGGGAGGGAAAGGGTAGTGGTTGTCCCAGGAAGGGATGAAGAGAGGGTGGTGAAGAAGGTTTAAAGTGGTAGAGGCCTGAGCATCCAGCAAGCATATGTAAGCCTGCTAGATCAGAGTGCAAACAAGAGGTTTTTAGGTTTTGATGTGCTGTTGGAGTGTGAGCAGGGTAACATTTATGAAGGGATTTAGGGAAACCTGTTAAATGAACTTGAGTACGGGAGGTGGAGAGTAAAGTGCCTGCCCTCTGAAAGATGAGTGGGGATGTGCTGTTCAGAATGTCATCTGAATTGTATCCACAGACTTCTGGAAAGACAGCTACTGAATAAATGATGGTGAATGTGTTACCTTTTCTGAGTCACTCTACTCTGTTGGAAGACTGGCAATGTGTGTACAGTAAATATCTACGTGCAGTTTCAACAAAATAACTCGCCTAAAATGCTCCAAGTGAAAGTAACAAAAGAGTAATCCATTTTTTCATAAATATAACTTATAAATAAGACAAATAAATAAATGCACATAAATTCTCAGTTACTTTTCTATGCACAGCCACTGATATAATTTATCATTTATGAAATACAGGTATGAAAGAAAAGAGGATATTAAAAAAAAGAATGATGACTTCACTAGCAGCAAAGCATGAAAGGAAATGTTTACCTTCAGCTGTCTGAATGGAGTGAGAGTTCGAATCTCTTCTGTTGGAACATCTACATAGGCTCCAGGCAGGATAAACATTAAAAGAAAACCAAGACCATTCACATGAACATCCTCTCTGAAAATTAATACTGAGAGCTTATTAAAAATTATAATCAATAATGAAGAAGCAATTAAGTTATAATTACAAAATAGACTTCAAGAAGCATTAAAGCATAGAAAACATCTCTAATTTAAAATACTAATACAGTGGACCCTCGGTTAACGAATACCCCGGAAATCGTGCAATTATGTAAGTATAATTTTGTAAGTTCTTGTGGAAGTGTATTTTTGGGGGTCTGAAATAGACTAACCTACGTGAAATTTTTCCTTAAGGGAGTAAATTCGTTCGGTAATGGCACTTGAGCAGACTTCAGGAGTGAAGTTTTTACGAAACTCGGGGGTCCACTGTACAGTGGTACCTCAAGTTACGATATTTTTTCGTTCGAGAATGCTGTTCAAGTGCCATTACCAAACGAATTTATCCCCATAAGGAATAATGTAAAATAGACTAGTCCTTTTACACCCCCAAAAATATACCTACAAAAGCATTTAAAAAAATAAACTTACATAAAAGGGCGATTTTGGGGACCATCGTAACTCGAGGTACCACTGTATTTAGAAAAATATCAAATTACGTATTATATAAAGAACAGGTGGCATAGGGCAACTGAACAATATATACTTCAGACTGTATAAAACAGTCATACATTCAATAGCTGTCCTGCCAGAAGTGTGAACACATCACAATTTAAATACTGTACATAACCCATGAACTGTGACATCCCCACTCCTCCATCAGAATGCAGGCACTACATTTCCCACCCCCAGGACTTAGGTCCAGCTAACCAGTTTCCCTAACATATATTTTTAATACAGTACACTATTTATGTTATATACAGTGGACCCCCGGTGTTCGTGATGCTCCAAACTCGAACAATTATGTAAGTGTATTTTTGTAAGTGCTTTTGTAAGTGTATTTTTGTGGATCTAAAAGGACTAATCTAATTTACATTATTCCTTATGGGAACAAATTCATTTGGTAACGGCACTTGAACAGCATTCTCGAACGAAAAAATCATGAACACTGGAGGTCCACTGTATCTTTCTTCTTTCAATAAACCGGCCATATCCCATCGACGAAGGGTGGCCCAAAAAGAAAAACAAAAGTTTCTCTTTTTAAATTTAGTAATGTATACAGGAGAAGGGGTTACTAGCCCCTTGCTCCCGGCATATTAGTCACCTCTTATGACATGAATGGCTTACAGAGGAAGAATTCTGCTCCACTTCCCCATGGAGATAAGAGGAAATAAACAAAACAAGAACTAGTAAGAAAACAGAAGAAAAACCCAATGGATGAGTATACATACATGTATGCTTGTACGTACAAGCAAGTGTAGTGTGACCTAAGTGTAAGTAGAAGTAGCAAGACATACCTGAAATCTTGCATGTTTATGAGACAGAAAAAAAGACACCAGCAATCCTACCATCACGTAAAACAATTACAAGCTTCCGTTTTACACTCACTTGGCAGGACAGTAAAACCTTCCTGTGCGGTTGCTGTCTACCAACCTACTACCTAGGTCTGTTATATATATCTTTTAATAGTTACAGGGATTATCTTTCCCCATCTCCCATTCTCAAACAAAGCTTCATGTATTAGGAATGAAATAATAAAGTGATAAGAACTACTAAGAAACACACAGGAAGATAAAGCTTAAGTGTATACTGAATTTGAGACAAAGTTTGTAAGATTTACCTGTCATCTTATATGTTCATGAGACAGAAGAACTTAAAAGACCAACAATCCTCACAGACTGAAAAGCATTTAGCAAGCATCCATTTCACACTTATATGATGAGATGGCAGCCCCTTCCTGGATAGATTTGGAGAACTGTATATGGGTGGTGTGTGTCTGATGGCTGATGCTTGTTGTGTGATGATCTGTTTGAGATAAGTTTACTGTTGTTGACCTGAATAACCTAAAGTAATTTTGACATGGAAGAATGATGGGATGAGATGATTACAGTTAAAGTTTTAAGTAATGTAAGGACTGGAACTTAAATGACAAGATTACCAATGTCACAGAAAAAATGAATCAAATAAAGGTAAATAGGAAATAGACCAGGTTAGCAAAACACATTCATTGTTTTTTTACAGCCTGTGATGTACCACTCATTTATACAGTAGTATATACTTTGTCCTTACTTTCTGATAGTGATGAAAATAAAACTTCAATAAAAGCACTACAGTGCATCTCCAACACAATTATATCTTCCTATGTCCTCACTTTTTATTAATGGCAATAACATAATACAAATTTTAGAAAGATCTACATAAATTCCATTTCAATAATACAATTGCTGAATAGTGTATATTGTGTAAAGAACGAATTTGTAACAACTCACTTACTTTACTGCAGCAATTGCATGTCCAGCTTCATGGATGATCGATGCCATTAATAAAGTAAAAAAGTAGCATGACAACTCCTTCATAGGCAAGTTAATACCTGGTACCTAAAGGAGAAAGTTTAAGAAATAATCCAGTATTGTAAAAGAAAATGATCTGCGTAATGAACACAAAAAAAATACATTATCCAGAAATATAAGATAGTATAACAGTGATCTCTGTCTTATTTGCAATTATGCATGTGCAGGGGTTTTAAGAATTTAGCTTCCCTAACTAAAGACATATATCGATTCTTTACTTTTTATATGGTGGAAAAACTGAGGAGCATGTAACAATGATAGGGTATTTTTTGAAACATTGTACAAGTCATTGTGAATACACTTAAAACTTTCAATAAAAATATATAACACACTAACATCTCATTTAAAAAAAAAGATATTCACTGTATTACATAAATTTATTTTGAATAAACATGAAAGTGAAATTACTGCATTCTGGTATGAGACTTCCACAAATTATTTTCATTTTGTTAGGTAAATCTGAAAAAAAAACATGTCCAACTTTGTTCTAGTAAATCAAAGAAACACAGACAGAGCAAACCTTTATTAATATGATGCTTCACACAGTGGGCTTTATCAAATTAACTTGATGAAACCCACACTGGACAAAACACTGTTTTGATAAAAACTTTGTCTATGTGTCTTTGATTGACTGTGTGTCAGTTTACTGCTTATCTTTCAAACTCTGCTCTGATTAAACAACTGCCTACAATGTACAGCATTACATTATCTACTATGCATTACACAAACAATCTTACCACAGGTTGCAGAGCCTGTACCGTTTGTTCTTGTACTGGTCGGAAGTGGTTTACCAGTGTGCTTATCAAGAGGAATATCGATGGAAGCAACAGAAGCCCTACTACTATTACACCAACTCTGGAAAAAAAAAAGTTCACAAAAATATTTATTCAAGGTGTATATACTAATTTTAAGCCTCCAGTTGTAAATTCAACACCTCTTAAGTTAATTTATACAGAGAACAGTACAGTGGACCCCCGGTTTACGTACTGCTCCAAACTCGAACAATTATATAAGTGTATTTTTGTAAGTGCTTTTGTAAGTGTATTTTTGGGGGTCTAAAAGGACTAATCTAATTTACATTATTCCTTATGGGAACAAATTCGTTTGGTAACGGCACTTGAACAGCATTCTGGAACGAATTAATTACATAAATCGGGGTCCACTGCACTATATAAAAATGTTGTAAACATAAAATAGAAAAAAAGAAGGATTCAAGTACTGTACCTAACCACTTGAAATTTGCAAAAAAGTAGAATGTATTAGAATGTATTTAGTGAATAAATGAATATATGAATTTTCAGAATCATTTCCAATTGGCATCATTATACTGATAGCTTTATCCCCATAGTTTTATAATACAACATGAGCAATTTTGCATGAGCTACCTATATGGCCAAAATGTTTAGAGATTTACCATAAAACAATGACCAAAGCTTTCATATCAGTAAGGCGGGATAAAAGGTAAAATTCAAAGATCAATAGAGTGACTGAGATGCTTTGGCTATGTAACAGAAATGAAGAAAAGATAGTTGGCAGAGTGAACCAGTCTAGGTTGGACTGAAGGTGGAGAGCTGACCTGAAGAAAATGTTGAGAAATGATGTGAGAAATATGCTGAATATGTATCAGCTATAACTAGGAATGTTAAATCAGAGTGGAATCTGACAGTATATTGGAGTTTGGGCAAAGTAATATTTTATAAACACTGTATATGAAGGGACTCGGTTGAAAACTCGAAGCCAAACTAGAATCTCAAGAGGTTTTTAAAGTATGATGATTCCATTCTGAACATGAGGTGAGAAGGCTGCTTCTGGGTGGATTAACACTAGACCTCAACATACCTTTCTTTTTGTATGCATAACCTGCACATAAGAGTATGAAACTTATGACAATGTTTCGGTTCGATTTGGACCAATAATTAGTCTCTGACTAATTAATGCCCTAAGTCAAACTGAAACATCGTCATGAGTTTCAGTCTCCTATGTACAGATTGTTTGTGTATTGTTCCAGTCATGGTATTGTTCCTTTATATTCTTTACCTTTCTTTTTGGAAAGCCAGTTAAGAGAGCAAGTAATGGTTAATGATGGTAGGATTTTTTTTTATAAATCTTCTTCTTTCAACAAATCGGCCGCTTCCCACCAAGGCGGGGTGGCCCAAAGAGAAAAACAAAAGTTTCTCTTTTTAACTTTAGTAATGTATACAGGAGAAGGGGTTACTAGCCCCTTGCTCCCGGCATTTCAGTCGACTCTTACGACATGCATGGCTTACGGAGGAAGAATTCTGTTCCACTTCTCCATGGAGTTTTTTATAAATATTCTCATCTATTCATTAGAATCAGGAGTTGAAGCCTACATTATATTATTATTATTATTATTTAGTGCTTAAATATCAAAGTACTGGTGCCTGAAAATTATCTATTAAAAACCACAAGGGAATTCGTTTGTATGCATACTTCGTACATATTTGTTCAATATATCAGTATAGCAACTTACGTAAACCATATTTTGAAGAACTTGGGTCTCCACAGCGCCCACTTTGTTACTGATCGATTAAAAGCAGTTGTGAACCAGTGCAGTTGCAGTGGCTTTATTGTTATTCCAACATTCTCCAGGAAGTAGATATACGGCACATTCATACATGACTGAAACAAAGACACAAAAATAAACATACATATACCTTTACAACACAGCTTAATAATATTTAACTGGTATTCTTTTGTCAATAAAAATATAAATGGAATATAAATATTTAAAAAGTTGAGAGTGAGTCCTGCTTGAAAATGCAGATGAAGTCTGTATCTAAGAACATAACGCCAAATAGCTGATGCATATAATAACATAAGAATGAAAGAACACTGCAGTATGCCTACTGGCCAATGCTAAGCACATCTAGCTCCACACCTAACCCCATGCACACACTCATATGAATACTCATCCAACCTATATTTAAAGCTACCCAAAGTTTTTTCTTAATTACATTACTGGAGTTTGCCCCATTCATTTACAATTCTGTTGCCAAACCAGTACTACTACCTTATATTATTTCTAAATCTAAATATGTCCAACTTGAATTCAATGCTGTGAGTCCTGTCTTAGCTAGAGATTTTCAGTACATTATTTATATCCCTCTCTTTATTCCTGTTTTCCATTTGTACACTTTAATCATATTTCCTTAATTCTACATCTTTCTAGTGAGTGCAAATTTAGTGCCTTCAGTAAATCATTGTAGAAAAGGTTTTTGATATACGAGATCCCCAGCATACTTTAGCGTGCCCTCATAAGCATTAAAAAATAATGTTATAGTTGATATTGGTTATTATTACATTCATAGGGAGCACTAAACTCATATGGGTCACACAGCACCTTGGGGAAGCATGGAAGACATTCATGTTTAATTCAAGGAACTGGAGCACTGGATAGCTCAAAATAAGATTTGTTCGGATTTTCAACCCCGAGGAGAGTTAGCCACCCAGGATAGCCCAAGAAAGTCAGTGCGTCATCGAGGACTGTTTGTCTTATTTCCATTGTGGCCCTTCAATATTGTCCCCCAGGATGCCACCCACACCAGTTGACTAACACCCAGGAACCTACTTACTGCTAGGTGAACAGGGACAGTAGGTGTAAGGTGACAAACACCCAGGAACCTACTTACTGCTAGGTGAACAGGGACAGCAGGTGTAAGGAAACATGCCCAATATTTCGACATTATTACCTTCAAGAACTGGTCCGTGAAATAAAACGCGGCGTGTATCAGTGTTATAACAGCCAAGAATGTTACTACATCCATCTTTGATCAACACATTTAGCCAATGGGCGAGGGTCGAGGCGAGAAATATGAATAAACAAGAAAAACATCAAGACCACGGACATGTAAACACTGCATCCGGACTCTTGCCCCAACACCTCCACTCGTCCAAATGCTGCTTACACAACACAGGCTTCACCTTCCTATTACATATATTTTTTTATGTTGCAGATGCTTCTGCTATGATGATTCAATTCAGAAATGTTGTAGACTATCCTCATATTATTACAAAAATTCATTATGTGATTTCTAGCTGCAATTTCGGAATGTAAATAAGACTTTCTTTAATTTACGCCGGATATTTTAGGTCAGATTACATAAATATACAAAAAATGTATATTTAAAGCAAATACAGTAAGCTTTCTTATAAAACTCCTCTATACACTGTTATATTTTTTTGTAAATGACATTGAAATAGTGTACCGAAATTTTAATAGCACCTGAGCAGTGCTTTATAGTGCGTGTTTTTCTCTTTTCATTTGTATATTTGCAAAAAAAAAAAAATCATATAGAACAGCTCTGCAAGACAGCTTACTATAAGCATAGTAAATAAAAATCGGCCCCGTCATGTTTGGTAACACGGGTGGTTGCCCAGCACCGAGTACGTTAAAATCTGCACGAAATTATGCGAAAATGGGTCGAACATTGCCAAATGTTCCTAGAATCTGGTCTTCGTTACCGTACACAATCGTTCAAAACTTGAATCCGATCGGATGAAGGGTTCTCGAGTTATGAGCGAAATCAAATCGAAAAGTAAAAGGGGGTGGGAAATATGAAAATCAGGCAACCATTTAAAGGTATTCCTTCAGGGATACCTTATTCAAAACCCACATATAAGCTACACTGTTATACCTTTGTGAATGAATTCGTATCTGCATAAATAACTCATTATTATTGTAACCAGATGTAGACATGTAAATAGTTCATTAAAATTGTAACTTGTTTAGCTGTATGGAGCCCAGTCCCTGGACCCATAACTCTGGGGCCAAGCCCCTGGAGACCATTATGTGCCTCTGTAATCTTTGGGCTACCGCCCACAGGATGGGTATGTGGTGCATGATAAAGATAATAAACTATCTGATGTAAAGATGCAGAAAAAGATAAACCTTAACCATGGTTCAGTTGGTTCAATAGTTTGGAGGAGAATGTGCCTACCAGATGTTTTTAAATTAATTCACTTTAATAATAATAATAATATGAAGAGAAGAAGAAACAGGAAAAAGAAAGAGAAGGAAGAGGAGGAGAAAGAGACAGAGACAGATAGGCACAGAGAGAAACCTACCCTTGTAAAACCCTGTGTAAAAGCGAGAGAGAGAAAGAAAGATAGAGAATATAAGAAGCATACGAGTTGTGAATGTTGACCCATGCGACAAAGGATGTATATTCTCCCATATATGTGAGACAGGATGCACACGAAATCTCTCTTAGATAACCAAGAGAAATACCAGGCTCAAAAACACAGGTTTTGACGTCAGCACTGAGATAATATCAGGATTTCCTGTAAGTTGTTGTCAATTTATTTCAGTGGGGGAAAAAAGAATCAGCTGGTATCGTGATCGTATGACGACTCCCTCCCTTTTTCCGAGTGGATCATCAAGAGCATCTTACAAAAAAAATAAAGTTTGTCACTGCTTATCTGTTTGTGTCCTTGACTGGAGGTTGTATATAGTGGTATAGCACTTGGCTTACTTCAGTGCTGAGGTAGATATGTATCTCAACTCATTATCGTATTTATTTTGTCGTGGGGAGGGTATCGTGAAGGTGTATATGATGTTAGGATAGGTATCAGTGTCCTTATATCACTTCTGTGAATGCAAGTGTCAGCAGTTGCAGGTGACTTCGTAATGGCAGTGTCGCCTGGCAGTCTGGCAGGAATTGTATTAATAGCTATGACGGTAGTGTGGTAGCAGTGCTTGTATTGTTCTTCTGTCGAATTCTTAATTATTTTCTTTTTTGGTAGCCAAGGAGCAGCCGATACATAGCTGTGCGCTGATGTCTGGTGAGGTTCCAGCTGGCAGGTGGGGGTTGTCGCTGTGAAGTCGCTACATATCATAGCTCTGATCCTGATTTGTGGCTGACGGTCTTTCATGTTTTATTTTGTTGTGTTTGCGTCCTTTGTCTAGTTTCTCGTATGCTGATTGGTATGGAAGACAACTACATGTTCGTACCTAATGGCTAATTTGACAACTTTGTCTACTGTCTCATTCCTGTGGACTCCGACATGGAGTCTGATTTTACTTCTCGGTACATCAAGGACCTGTATATACAGGCTAACGGCTGGTATTCTACTTCAGCTTATTTCAAGCCCAGCATTATTTAAGATATATTATCTACCCCCTAGAACTCACTACGAGTGTAACCAGATATAAATATGTAAATAGTTCATTACCACTGTAACTTTTTAGCTATCGAAACTTTGCGGCCCTGTACCTGGACCCATTATGTGCCTCTGTAATCTTTTGACTACCACCCACACCATGGGTAGGTGTGCATAATAAAGATATTAAACTAACCCCCAGAATGTGACCCCCTCAACAGTCGACTAACACCTGGATACCTATTTACTACTAGGTGAGCAGGAGCAACATGTGTAAGGAAATATGCTCAATGTCTTCACGTGTCCCATCTGCCAAGAGCTAGCACAGCTCTTCGCAGATGGTTTCATCTACTTGGCTCATCCCGCTTCTCAGATGAGCGTCGTTTTAACATAGCGACAACTTAACACTGGTAATAAATTCCGGTAGATTCTTTTATCTGCCTTTCGACATCAGTCTCGAGACACTGTCACAATGAATCTTACTAAATGACGAAGTAAATACACACAGATCTAAATGGATTGTGAAAACATGCAATTACATTAAGTTTTATAACCTGCACGAACTCTATCACTGTAGACAACAAGAGCATTTCACCCCTCCATGGAAGATGTGTTCATTTAATATTACATACCTGCAAGTCCCTCCCAAGAAGCTCATTGCTAGTAATCCCTTCCTTAAATCACTTGTTAAAGCAACTGCTCAAGAAGAAAGTTCTCGCCTAGCTGGTAGTAATAAGTTATCACAAGTTATATACACTGATGGATCTAAACAGGAGTCTTCTGGCAGGGCTGCATCTGATCTTATTGCCACGATATTATTGATCTTATTGCCACGATATTATTGATCTTATTGCCACGATATTATTGATCTTATTGCCACGATAATAAATTTGTTAAACTAGGCATAAGAATTAACAACTGGGCGTCGACACTGCAAACTGAATTGTTTGCAATCCTAATGGCACTAAAGCTAACTTATGACACTGAGCTTGACTCTATCATCATTACTGATTCTATGTCATCATTGAAGGCTCTTGACTCATATAATGACTCCAACAACATGCTCATTGGAGAAGCCAGGTATAGATACTCAAAAATCCGGGACAAAGGAATTAATGTACAATGGCTATGGATCCCATCACACAATGGATTACTCCTTCATGATAAAGTTGATATGTTAGCCAAGAAGAGTACCCAGAAGGAGAATGTAGAATATAACTTTGGTATATCTGTGTCTAGCATTAGGAATAATATTAGGAGAGAAGTAAAT
The DNA here is from genome assembly GCA_009830355.1 of Cherax destructor. Classification (NCBI taxonomy): domain Eukaryota; kingdom Metazoa; phylum Arthropoda; class Malacostraca; order Decapoda; family Parastacidae; genus Cherax; species Cherax destructor. The sequence continues at coordinate 379,374 of WNWK01000623.1, forward strand.
AATGAAACTGATTGTTACAGGAATGCAGTTAGAAGTCTGAGTAGATCTATAGCCCACTATAACATGAACGTAGTCTACCTGGAGTCTACCTGGAGAGAATTCCAGGGGTCAACGCCCCCGCGGCCCGGTCCGTGACCAGGCCTCTTGTTGGACCAGAGCCTGATCAACCAGGCTGTTACTGCTGGCCGCACGCAGTCCAACGTACGAACCACAGCCCGGCTGATCAGGTACCGACTTTAGGTGCCTGTCCAGTGCCTGCTTGAAGACAGCCAGGGGTTTGTTGGCAATCCCCCTGATGTATGCTGGGAGGCAGTTGAACAATCTTGGGCCCCTGACACTTATTGTGTTGTCCCTCAACGTGCTAGTGGCACCCCTGCTCTTCATTGGGGGGATGTTACATCGCCTGCCGAGTCTTTTGCTTTCGTAGGGAGTGATTTTTGTGTGCAAGTTTGGTACTAAGCCCTCGAGAATTTTCCATGTGTATATAATAATGTATCTCTCCCGCCTGCGTTCTAGAGAGTACAGGTTTAGGAACTTCAAGCGTTCCCAGTAGTTGAGGTGGTTTATCGCACTTATGCGTGCGGTGAAGGTTCTCTGCACATTTTCAAGGTCAGCAATTTCACCCGCCTTGAAAGGTGCAGTTAGTGTGCAGCAATATTCTAGAATGTTTAAATCTTATTTTAGACAATGGCTCACGTGTGTATGTTTCGGGAAGCAAAGCCACCTTGTGGAGAATGTATTACATTCTAAAAGGTAAACAATACCAGCAAGACATAAGTTGCAGAATGAGCTTTTACTGGGACAACGTTCGCTTCCTGTAGAACGTGATCAAGCTCCACACAGAGTGAAACGTCATCCCAATAAAAGTTTGATATGTAACGCGTGTCTTTTCTCCATCATTCACCATGGTCGAAAGCAAGCCATTTAAATTCAACATCGACGCTCCTTTATCATTGCTGCAGCACTCTGGCCTAATATTTTTGTGACTGAATTCAAGTCTACATAAGCAACTCATTGCTGTTGTTACCAGGTCATGAACTCTTTTACCGCTGTAACTTGCTTAGTTATTAAAAACCAGGGCTCAGCTCTTGGACCCATCATTTGCCTCCATAATCTTTCGGCCGCGGGGGCGTTGATCCCCTAAACCCTCTCCAGGTAAACTTCAGGTACCACCCATAGGTGGTCAGATAATTAAAATAACAGTCTATCAGGTATCTGGTACATACGTCACTGAAGAAGACTAGTCAGGGATAAACTTGAACTTGGTTCAAACAGACAGACAATATATGCCAGATTCTACTGGCCTAGTGGTTTATGAGTGCTAGATAATTAGGAAAAAATACTAAAAATCTCTGGCTGTCAAGTGAGCCTCAGTCATGCCTCAGATCTCTGAAAAGTCTTTAGGCTACCCATGGTGATAGAAACACTGATTTATGTTAAGTGCTAAGCCACTGTGCGTCACTCATTGCAAAGCGATATTTGAAAAAGAAATTCATATTTATTAAAGGAAACAGATGAGCCTGGATCTGCTCCAACACTATACTCGCCCTAGCAGACTGGCTGATACCCTGTATTAAATGGACCCCAATGGAAATAAGTCACTCTGTCTGACTTTTTTTAGTTATCCTAGGTTTTCTACACATATGCTGCTATGTATGATGATCTATGTAACTGTATTTGTGTATACCTGAATAAACCTACTTACAGCCCCCGGTGGCCTAGTGGGTAAAGCTCTTGCTTCACGCACGGAGGGGCCGGGTTCAATTCCCGGTGGGGCAGAAACATTTCGAAGTGTTTCCTTACATACACATACACACCCACATATATACAACAGGCCTAGTGTCTAATTGACATGTGCCTAGGACAAAATGGTAACTAACTAACTAACCAAGTGTTGCGAGGGGCATGCGCTGGCCTGCCTCGGGCTCAATTGTACCCTTATAACCCACCTCGACCCATATATTGCCCTGGTTGGCAGGTTTATTGGGTATAAAGCCCATCAACTACACGAGGAGTCATTAAGGCACTTAGGCACTAAGGCACTAAGGTACTTAGTTGTTCGTCAGTACTGAAGTGTTCTTGTTAACATAAAATCCCGAATATAGTTATTGTCTAATAAATCTGAAACTAGTCTTAAGTTTGCCTTATTTACTCCAATATTGTAGCTTTAATAGAAACTGTGTAACATGCCAAGACAAAACCATTCTTATTACTATTTTTTTTACAATCTAAACATTCTGAACTACCTCACTATGATAAATTTATTTAATCATTTGAAATTTGTACTAATTTCTAATTTGTGATACAATCTAGTTATCCTGAACTACCTCACTATTGTAAATCTATTTAATCATTTGAAATTTGTATTCATATGTAAGTTGTAATATAGATTAAGAACTAGTATTAAGTCTGCCCGAAATGCCTAGCATGCCTGGGCATGCTAGGCATGCTATTGATTGATTTGATATCTTTATTATGCACCCCATACCCATCCTGTGGGCGGTAGTCAAAAGATTACAGAGGTACATAATGGGTCCAGGGACTGGACCTCAAAGTTTGATAGCTGAGCAAGTTACAAAGGTAATGAACTCAGATGGTCACAATCATGACAAGTTACAAAGGTATTTGCAGATTACAGAGGTATATATAGGGTCCAGAAACTGGGCCCCAAAGTTTTGATAGCTGAACAAGGTACAATGGTAATTAATTCACTAGTTACAAGGTAATGAATCATGTAAGTAAATTTACTTATGTCTGTACATGGTTGCACTCATGAACAAATTATAAAGCAATGAGCAATCTATTAGTCTACACCCAGCCACAACTGTAATGAGTTATTGGTGCAAATTTTAATTGTTGGGTCACACACACACACATATACATATACACATACATATATACACACACACACACACATACACACACATACATGTATATACATACACACATACACATACACACATGTACATACACACACACACACACACACACACACACACACACACACACACACGTGTCAATGCTTTATTTACAGGGAGCAAAGTCAGGGTATGCTAACGGCCATCTTTGTAATTATAGTCCTTAAATGTAAAACACACATTGTAATTTTTACAGAGAAATAAAGCATCTTGAATCTTGAATCTTGTTAGTGTAGGAATGTTCTTATTATTCTTCGTTTGTCAGTGTAGGAGTGATCTTCTTATCATCGTTTGTCAGTGTAGGAGTGCTCTTGTTATCCTCCCTCGTTTGTCAGTGTAGGAGTGCTCTTGTTATCCTCCCTCGTTTGTTAGTGTAGGAGTACTCTTGTTATCCTCCCTAGTTTGTTAGTTTAGGAGTACTCTTGTTATCCTCTCTCGTTTGTCAGTGTAGGAGTGCTCTTGTTATCCTCCCTCGTTTGTTAGTGTAGGAGTACTCTTGTTATCCTCCCTAGTTTGTTAGTGTAGGAGTACTCTTGTTATCCTCCCTCGTCTGTCTTGGTATCAATCATATCCTTGCCTCTCGTCTCATTTATTCACATGTCTGTCGCCCTCTCCTCCGTTGTGTTACATGGAAAGTCTTGCCAATAAGCAGAGTAAAGAGGACACTATGTGGACAGCCAGTCAATATTGATAAACGACTTTTTGTTATAAATAGAGCTTTATCAGGTCAATACTAAAGCTCTACTTAGAGAGATAGGTGTGTAAACAAAAATTTTCTCAGTACATAATGCATATTATCTATCTAGTGGACAAATGAAGCCCCTTTATGGGCGAAAGGTACCACCATTAAAGTTTCCCTAAATATTGCTCATGCGTCTTACACACCCGTCGGTATAAATATGCCTTAAATAATAGAAAACCACAATACAGTGACTGGAACATTTCACAGGAAAAAAACACTCAGTCCACCTATCATCATTCTGTCACGCAGGAGCCACTTGTCTATGGTGCATCCAACAAAATAAACAAACTCTTGGATGGCTCTAGTGTTAGGCTCCGGCTGAGGAGACATAATGTAGTTATGTATACATAACTTAATGTAAACATGGTCATGTGGACTAATGTCACACCCTGCGTCATTATGTGATGGAATGCGATAAAATTTTACGAATTCAGAGCCAACGGACTCAAAAATGTTCAAGAAATGTCAAAGTATAATCCACAAAGGAATATTACAATCCATTCTGGAAGTTATGTCCTGACTTTGCTTATTGTAAAATACGCATAACTATTTGAAGTTGTTTGTTCAACCTTGATAAAATATATGGTAATATCACGTATATGCTACACTAATATTTATATGACTTAAGTCAGTGGAAATAAGTCACTTGATCTGACTTTTTTGAGTTATTGTAGGTAATTTACACATATATTGTTAGGTATGTGTAATTTCCTTACTTCCTGACTAATTACTATTGCAAACAATTCATCACCACTGTAACTTATCTCTTAAAGCTTTACAGCTCAGTTCTTGGACCTATTATGCACCTCTGTAATCTCTTCACTACCTCCCACACCATGGATATGGGATGCATAATAAAGATATTAAACTAACTGAAATGGAGAGGAACCATATGGCGACGTTTCGGTCCATTTTGGCCCTTTATCAACTCAAAACGACACACGGATCCTCTCCTAAGTGCGGGTTTTTGGTGAATAAATATATCATTCTGATACCTATCACTCCTCCGTGGACTCCAGCGTCCTCTGTTATGTCTTCTCCATGACTAGTTTAGTTTAATACGTTTATTATGCACCCCATACCCATCCTGTGGGTGGTACTCAAAAGATTACAGAGGTACGTAATGGGTCCAGCGACTGGACCGTAAAGCTTTGATAGCTAAACAAGTTACAGTGGTAATGAACTATTTACATGTTTATATCTGGTCACAATCTCAATGAATTATTCCGTGACCTGCGAGTGGTAATGTCCGAAGACCTCACCTTCAAGGACCACAACAATGCCACTATCACATCTGCGAGGAAACTGATAGGATGGATAATGAGAACATTCAAGACAAGAGATGCCAAGCCAATGATGATCCTTTTTTAAATCACTTGTTCTCTCTAGGCTGGAATACTGTTGTACATTAACATCTCCATTCAAGGCAGGTAAAATTGCAGATCTAGAGAATGTACAGAGAACCTTTACTGCACATATAAGTTCCATCAAACACCTTAACTACTGGGAACGCCTGGAAGCACTTGACTAGTACTCACTGGAGCGCAGACGAGAGAGATATATCATAATATACACCTGGAAGATTCTGGAGGGACTGGTCCCTAACCCGCACACAGAAATCACTCCCTACGAAAGCAAAAGACTTGGCAGGCGATGCAACATACCCCCAATGCCCCAGTGAAAAAGTAGGGGCGCCACTGGTACACTAAGAGAAAACACAATAAGTGTGTGGGGCCCAAGACTGTTCAACAGCCTCCCACCAGCCATAAGGGGAATTACCAACCCTTGGTTGTCTTCAAGAGGGAGCTGGACAGCTACCTAAAGTCAGTGCCAGATCAGCCGGGCTGTGGTTCGTACGTTGGATTACGTGCGGCCAGCAGTAACAGTCTCGTTGATCAGGGCCTGATCCACCAGGAGGCCTGGTGGTGAATGCCCTCCAGGTAGACTATGATGGGAAAACACATTCACACTCACTTTCGACACACCACCACACAGCAATCTACTTGACTCTCGCTGACACTGACTCATTTCCCACACCCATTAAGTTTATTAGTTTATTCAGATACAGGTACACATAAATACAGTTACATAAATTATCATACATAACAGCATATGTGAAGATGACCTAGGATAACCCCTTCCCCCCAAAAAAAAAAGTCAAAGTGACTTATGGCCATTGGGGGTCCTTGACTAAAAGTTTGGTTTGTCTGGTATGTGTATGTCTGTCGACAGCTTCATTTCTCTCTCTCCTCTCTCTCTCTCTCTCTCTCTCTCTCTCTCTCTCTCTCTCTCTCTCTCTCTCTTCTCTCTCTCTCTCTCTCTCCCGCCTCATTGGCTCTTCCGGTTTCCACACGCTATATATTAAGTAAACTGTTGTTTTCCTGCCTCCCCTTCCCAGGGCGCCACCTCTGCTCTCTGTCGCCAGCAAGGTTAATTGCAAAGTATAGAATTAATGTGGTGAAAACAACGTAAGATTGACATTAGGAATGGACTGTTGATAATCTTCCATAAGAATATAAGGATGGATGAGCACTGCTGTAGGTCTACTGGCCCATACTACGCAGAGCCTTCTTGTGAGTTTATCACTACTACTACTACGTTGGTTTGCATGTGGCCAGAAGTAACAGCCTGGTTGATCAGGCCCTGCTCCACCGCGAGGCCTGGTCATAGACCGTTCCGCGGGGGCACAGTACCACGACTGGAACAATACGCAGATAACCCGCACATAGGAGAATGAAACTTATAACGACGTTTCGGTCCAACTTGGAACATTAATCACACACAAGCGCGAAGGGAAGGGAGCCAGTAAGTTGCTAAGTCTTGCCGTTGAGTTCCTCTTCACTAATGTCCCTTCTGATGATGTCAGTTTTCTTAGAGTGAAGGCCAGTGAAGGGTTACTTCATCTCCCAATACCAACTGATGTCTTTCTTGATCTTATTTGCCTCAGTTAAACGAGAATTAATTCGTTAGTGTCTCGATAAACCATACCTGGAGTATACCTGAAGGATGTTCCGAGGGTCAAAGCTCTCCTGGCTCGGTCCATAACCAGGCCTCGCGGTAGATCAGGTCCTGATCAACCAAGCTGTTACTGCTAGCCGCACGCAAACCGACGTACGAACCACAGCCAGGCTGGTCAGATACTGACTTTAGGTGCCTGTCCAGCTTCCTCTGAAGACAGCCAGGGGTCTATTGGTAATCCCCTTTATGTATGCTGAGAGGCAGTTGGACAGTCTTGGGCCCCTGACACTTATTGTGTTGTCTCTTAGTGTACTTATGACGCCCCTGCTTTTCATTGGGGAGATGTTGCATCACCCGCCGAGTCTTTTGCTTTCGTAGGGAGTGATTTCCGTGTGCAGATTTGGGACTTGACCTAGGATTTTCCAAGTGTATATTATCATGTATATTTCTCGCCTGCGTTCGAAAATTCCGGGTCTATATGTCATAAAATTCAATTTACATGTTTCATTTAGTGTCTGAGTAGCAGAGTGAATTAGCCTTGACAACTCCCTGCACCCCTCATTGAGAGTTTCCTGTCCTAGATTCTCACCTCCTGGGTCGCTGCCTCGTGAGATTTTATTAAACGGATTAATTCAGTTTTCATAACCAAAAGGCGCCGGGCCGAATCCTGTTGTGGGTCGTATCCTGAAAAAAATGATCGAAGAACACCCCATTAGAAATAATCCACACTGCTTGGCTTTCTTGGATTATCCTGGATTATTAACATTCCTGGGTTACTAATCCAAATAAAGTCTTGGGTTTCTTCTCCAACCTTCATTAGTCCTCTCCACTCTACCTCCGTTCCTCTCGGCCCGTGTCTGTATCTTGAGAGATGATGATTTTCAAGTAATAACTCCAGCGGTGTTAGAATAAAACCCTCGAACCTCCCGTAGATGAACTTTTAATGGAATACTTGGCGATATCCTCATTGAAGTATCCCAGTTCAAGTTGACAGATTTCTACACAGTATGTGACCAAGCCTCTGTGATGGAATATGGCAGGGCAAACTTAGCTAGCTTTCGTTCCCGCTGTGTAACTATCATACAGAATAGGGTAACAGTATAAAGCCGCGTGTATATGTGCACCAATGATATAGACAGTCTTTAATTTGCTGATTTTTTTTTTACCAGACCACTGTCGTAAACTAAATTTCCTCCCTCCGAAACGTCCAATAGGCAACTCCAGTGGTCCAGCCAACGCTTATTTAGTTTAACATCTTTATTATGCACCCCATATACATGGCGTGGGTGGCAGTCAAAGGATTATTATGCACCCCATACATATGGCGTGGGTGGTAGTCAAAGGATTACAGAGGTACATAATAAGTCCAAGGACTTGCCGCGAAGTTCTGACAAGTGAACAAAGCTTTCCAGTTCTAATCTTCAAAGATGACTCCCTCACATATATGACACTAATTAAACTCACAGTACCCCGGATGTTAATGTTTATTAATGAAAAGCAAGAGAAATCTCAAAATTAACTGACGAAAAATTATAAACAAAAACGTGAAAACTTTTTGGAAGGAGTTTTATCATGAAAGTAATTGTGTATTTTTTATTAAATTGCTGACAGGGGACTTTTTAAAAGATATAATACAAAATTCAAAATAAATTTTCTGAGAAAAACCAGGATACAGTAAATGAGATAGTATCAGACATTATTCATAAAGAGGCCTAGACACTGGGTATGGGGATACAATATGCTTTTATTGGGATAGCATTTCTCTGAGAGTAGAGATTATACAGCATGGTAAAGCTCTACACCTGAGCGAAACAATGGCAACTAAATTTTAGTCTTTACTGCTGTCTTCATATTTACACCTGTCGTCATTACCTGGAAAGTTAGCTTAGGTTAATATATTTATTACACACCCCATACCCATCCTGTAATACATGGAATATACGCGTCTGATGAAAAGCAGCTTTGCTGGATAATCCTTAGCTATTAACCCTCTGGTTAATCATCCACATAAAATCTCTTCCCCTACAACCATGGTTACATTTCCCAGGCCTGGAGTTCACATAAAAGAAAATTAAACACTAAATTTTAGCGGCTTCGAAGTTCCATTGAGAGATTAATTCTTAAACTCCTTGAGTGTTGCAAGTAATCTTTTAACATCAGACAAGAATACTTTAATCCCAAAAAATAGGGATTACACTCTCAGCATACATATTCTGAGAGAAATACACCTCTTAGGGAATACATCCATTATTATGTTTGACGTCCACAGTGAGAATTGAAGCATTTCTTGGGTTTCATCAATCTTTCTACGGCCTCTACAATACAATACAATTTATATTTTCATTTTATAAACTGTTCTTAAGTAATAAGTACAAAGAAAGCCACTGACACGACTGAGCATTTCGGGCAGACTAATACCCTTTTTTTTTTTTAAATCGGGGGAAGAAACTGATTTAAAAATATAATACCTGGTAACTCTATCATATTTATACATCTTTTGAAAACTCCAGCAATGAGTAATGAGTCTAACAAAAGTAATAAAATCAGCGTAAAACAAGACTGCGTAGTAAAGGGAATGATTGGGTCCCTCCGCAAGAAACAAATAAATACGAGAGTTGTGACAAATAAAGTCATTCCAGTGGGTTTAACCCAAGGTAAAATACTGTAGGATATACTTTTATCAGTGTGATTGAGAGAGGATGCTCTGTCCTCCATTGACTGTGTTTAAATTATATATTTTCTGTTTTCCTTTTAACCTGCGCAGAATCAATTATTATTATTATTATTATTATTATTATTATTATTATTATTACTAATGTTGTTGGTGGTGCTATTATTATTTATGTTGGTGCTATTATTATTACATAACGGGGAAGCGCAAAATCCGTAGGGGTCTTTAAATGTCTGGTTAATAGGAGGTAATCCGTGCTTGATCCGGGGTAAGGGGAGAGTAATTTCTAATTCCTTGGATCAAAAACCCTACCTCAGCATCACGGCAGACCCTTCATCCATCAAGGGCGGAGAGCAATAGCTAGGGCTGAGGCTTGCGTGACCCGGTATAAAAAGGTCCAAATGAACTTCCGCTGGCTCATCCCCGCCCTGCGCCACCCAGGAATTGGGCCGCCATTGTCGTTCGTCTCTCCTGTCACAGCGTTCGCTAACGAGAATACGGATTCCGCATTCCCTAGGCGAGAATCCGGCTTCGCACCTAGGCGAGATCCGGCTCCGCATTCCTAGGCGAGAATGGCTTTCGCATTCCTAGGCGAGAATCCGGCTTCCGCATTCCTAGGCGAGAATCCGGCTTCCGCATTCCCTAGGCGAGAATCCGGCTTCCGCATTCCCTAGGCGAGAATCCGGCTTCCGCATTCCCTAGGCGAGAATCCGGCTTCCGCATTCCCTAGGCGAGAATCCGGCTTCCGCATTCCCTAGGCGAGAATCCGGCTTCCGCATTCCCTAGGCGAGAATCCGGCTTCCGCATTCCCTAGGCGAGAATCCGGCTTCCGCATTCCTAGGCGAGAATCCGGCTTCCTGTATCTCGCAGACTAGAATCTGGCCTCACGAATCCCATAAGCGAGAACCCAGCCTCCCAGATCCCACAGGCGAGAATCTGGCTTCCCGCATCCCACAGGCGAGAATCTGGCTTCCCGCAGACGAGTATCCGGCTTCCCGTATCTCGCTGAGGGGTTTATGTGACCCTCTTGTGTACACACCTTGACTGTCAGTCAGGCTCTCAACCACCGTCAACACCCTACTCGATAAATGGGGGTTTAAAGCCTATCAACTACACGAGGGGTCATTGAGGCTGTATATCACCTTTTCACCATTCGTCAAGAATATTATAATCCCTAAAACAGGGATTAAAGTACACTCTTAATACACATACACTATGAGATATACACTTCACGGTGTGTATATATATATATATATATATATATATATATATATATATATATATATATATATATATATATATATATATACACACACACAAAGTGATATACACTTCTCGGTGTATAATTCTGACTAGAACACCTACTTGCTTATGACTATTTTTTTGTAGTCTGAGGACTCAAATTAGGTTGGATATATATTAAATACAGACCCCCACTAGAAATAAATCACACCCTCCATTATGGGTTGGCCTAAGCTAAATTCACATAATGATTACTGCCAACGTGTGCTTTAACAAGCCAATATTTGCCTATAACAAGCCAGTGTTTGCCTATAACAGCTGTGTTCCTTGCAAAAAAAAATGTACACGCGTGTAATAATCTTAGAAGCTATAGTGAGCTTGATTAAAACCTAGTTGACAGGACTCGATCTTCTTCCTAAACACGTTCGACGATATGCCTCGATGCTGGTGAAGGGCTCATGACCCAAGGCATTCGAGATACAAACCCCCTTCCTCATCAATGAATTAAAGCTGGTTATCTTCTATTCCCCAAGCGCTGTACGACCCCTAGGAGTTTAGAGCTTACCCGTAAATATAAAAATAAGTACTAGGATGAGGCATTATAGTTGCACCCGCACTGTGCGGCTTCTGTATACACGGCACAGTACGCACACGGTGCAGTACACACAGCTGCAATATGCACACGGTGCAGTACATACAGGTGCAGTATGCACACGGTGCAGTATACACACGGTGCGGTATATTAAAGCTGCACCCAGCTATAAGAGAAGGGGCAGGGCAGCCACTTGGATGATTGATGGCGTGGGTTCGCATTGTTTTGACTAAAACAGGCGGGGACTAACACCATTAAATGAATGAGGAGACACGACATTTATATGTACACACACGCACACATGTGTACACGCGCACAGTCGCATGTACACGCCCAGGCATATATTCGCCAGTTCGAAATGTCGCTGTGGTACGTCAGATAAAGAAGACATCCGGATTGTTAACCCAGGGGATTAGTAACCCAGGAAAGTCAGTGTGGCTTATTTCCTTCGGCATCGTTTTTGGTCCTCTTTCCCAGGATGCGACATAAATACTGTCTAACACCCAGGTACCTATTTACAGTTGGGTAAATAGGGGGCAACAAGTGTAAGGAAATGAACCAAGCTTCTCTACTCGCTCCAAGATCGCACCCTGGTCCTTCGGTTTTAGCCATCAGCCACCTGTGTATATTATTTCGCTGTAGCAAATCACCATGATGCGTTTTGTAGGCATGCGAGATTGAGCAAGATTTTCCGTCTCCTTAACCTTCCAACCCCAAATCCTTCCAACCCCAATCCTTCCAACCCCCAATCCTGCCAGCCTCCCTATCTTTCTAACCTCCTATCCAAACATTTATTGCTAAAGAAGCAAAATTTATTCAATAATCTTAAAATACAACTATCTTTATAATTCCTAATGCATTCTTCCTCACGTTCCTCTCCCCCCGTTCCTGGTGCTGACGAAGGGCTCTTGATCCAAGGAATTGGATCTTCCCTCGGCAAGCCCACCTCAGGATCCACTCCTATTCAAGCACAGTAACTCAATACCGACAAAATTCTACCGCCCCTTCCCCATCTAGAACATATTCTACTTCCCCTTCCCCATCTAGAACATATTCTACTACCCCTTCCCCATCTAGAACATATTCTACCTCCCCTTCCCCATCTAGAACATATTCTACCTCCCCTTCCTCATCTAAAACATTCTACCTCCCTTTCCTCATCTAGAACATATTCTACCTCCCCTTCCTCATCTAAAACATTCTACCTCCCCTTCCTCATCTAGAACATATTCTACCACTCATTCCCCATTTAGAACATATCCTTCCTCCCCTTCCCCATCTACCTGGAGTTTACCTGGAGAGGGTTTCTGTGTCAACGCCCCCGCGGTTCGGTCTGAGACCAGGCCTCATGGTGGATCAGGGTCTGATCAACCAGGCTGTTACTGCAGGCTGCATGCAAACTGACGTACGAACCACAGCCCGATTGGTCAGGTACTGACTTTAGGTGCCTGCCCAGTGCCTTCTTGAAGAGAGCCAGGGGTCTATTGGTAATCCCCCTTATGTATGCTGGGAGGCAGTTGAACAGTCTTGGGCTCCGGACACTTATTGTGCTGTCTCTTATTGTACTCGTGGCGCCCCTGCTTTTCATTGGGTGAATGTTCCATCTCCTGCCGAGTCTTTTGCTTTCATAGGGAGTGATTTTCGTGTGCAGGTTTGGTACCAATCCCTCCAGGACCTTCCAAGTGTATATTATCATGCATCTCTCTCGCCTGCGTTCCAGTGAATACAGATCAAGGACTTTCAACCGTTCCCAGTAATTTAGGTGCCTTATCGTACTTATGTGTGCCGTGAAAGTTCTTTGTACATTCTCCAGGTCTGCAATGTCTCCAGCCTTGAAGGGGGCAGTTAGTGTACAGCAGTATTCCAGCCTAGAGAGAACAAGCGATTTGAATAGAATCATCATCTACCACCCATTCCCCATCTAGAACATATTCTTGCTCCCCTTCCCCATTTAGAGCCATAACCATGACCCCTCCTCCTCTCTAGACACACACACATTTTTTTTTTTTGCAAGAATGCTAATATAATCCCAGTTATTATAATAATATTATATAATACCGACAAGTAGATGAGAAAGAAACATGTACAACACTTGGGTATCTTTATTTCTGAAACGGTTCGCCTTCGCAGAAGGCTTTTTAATAATAATAATATCTTTATTTACTACAAGTACATGTACAAGGTATACAGGCCTAGATGACATCAATGACACACTACTATATAGAAAGCCCCTTGTTATACCTGGAGAGAGTATACCTGGAGAGAGTTCCAGGGGTCAACGCCCCTGCGGCAGAGAATTTCGGGCAAATTAGGTCAGTTTTGTCCCAGGATGCAACCCACACCAGTCGACTAACACCCAGGTACCCATTTTACTGATGGGTGAACATAAACAACCGGTGTAAAGAAACACGTCTGATGTTTCCACCCCTTCACCGGGAATCGAACCCGGACCCTCACCGTGTGAAGCGAGATCTTTTGCCACGGAGTACCGTCGAATACAAATGTGACTAAAAATATTGGAAACAGTTGAACGGGGGGTCGATCCCCGGTACAGTGGAAACATTAGGACGTGTTTCCTTACGGCACCTGCTGTCCATGTTCACCTGTCAGTAAAAAATTAAGATTACCACTTACCCGAGGCCTGGTCACAGACCAGGCCTCGGGGACGTTGACCCCCGAAACCCTCTTCAGGTATGCTTCCATTTATACCTTTGATCTCCTTCTGGCTCATAGCCAAGAAACAGCCAACTAGGAAAATTCAAACTTGATTACAGTAAGAGAAAAGAAGCTCAAGGAATGGTACATGGGTACACACACGATATCAAAGTAGGATAAATGGATTGAGTAGAGATGGAACACCAAATATCGTAGCTCTCACAGAGGCAAAAATAGGAGAGATGATAAAAGATGCAATATTCCCAGCAGGATATAAAGTAATAAAGAAAGAAAGGAGAAGACAACGGAGAGGGAGAAGGGACACTGCTAATCAGAAACAAGGGGAGTTTCAAAATGAGAGAGATAAACAGACTTTGTCGGACTTCTTTGGGGGCTGTCCTATGTAATTTACACTATAACTGTATTCATGTGTACCTGTGCCTAAATAAACTTACTTAATCTATAGTTATGTGAAGAGCTAAACGCGTGTGAGTAAATTAAGCCAAAGGATTAGTGGAGGCTTGATTCTCCGTTTGCTAAAAGCAAGACATAAACGTTTTTGCTAAGTCAGACTTCTCTCTGTCGACTCTAAGGAGCAAAAGTAAAGTAAAACAATAATAGTTAGATAAAGTTTACTTTCCATGGCATTACATAGGTTTACTTGATTTTTGTTTTGTTTTACATGGAAAAGCCAACTTCCGAACAGTAGGAGACCAAAACAGAAACTTCAATACGCGGTGTTGTGCTTTTTTGTTCTTCGGGAATTTCAAGTCAAAGATTAAGTAATGTTTGTTACATTAGTGAAAATGGCGAAAGGAGTCGATGCGACTGAAGGAAATCTACTAATCACAGGAAATTTCAACAACGAAGGACTAGACTCTTGAGAACTGGGATCCACAGAGAAAACCGGAAATGTGAAAGGCTAGGATGATAGAAGTGGTGTTGGAGAACTTCATCTGCCAGCATGCCAGGAAAACTCCTCCAACTCACCCCCAGCAATCATTCCACTCTCCTCCAACTCACCCTCAGCAATCATTCCACACTCCTCCAACTCATCCTCAGCAATCATTCCATACTCCTCCAACTCACCCTCAGCAATCATTCCACACTCCTCCAACTCATCCTCAGCAATCATTCCATACTCCTCCAACTCACCCCCAGCAATCATTCCACACTCCTCCAACTCACCCGAGCAATCATTCCACACTCCTCCAACTCACCCCCAGCAATCATTCCACACTCCTCCAACTCACCCCCAGCAATCATTCCACACTCCTCCACCTCACCCCAACAATCATTCCACACTCCTCCACCTCACCCCAACAATCATTCCACACTAATCAAATTCACCCCAACAATCACTCCACACTCCTCAAACTCACCCCAACAATCATTCCACACCCTTCCGGCTCTCTCCAAGAATCCATCAACTCATTCTTAAACCTTTTGACCTAATTTCCAAACCCCTGCAACACTCCCCCGTAAACTTCACTCTCAATAGACCACTCTCTCTTACAATTACGAGATTAGCCAGGCTTTGATAGCTATATAAGCATGCGGATTGCTAGCAGCAACAGCCTGGATAAAAAAATATGAAAAAAGAAAGCCTGACTTCAGGCTGAGCTCTGCTGGAACTAAGCTTTTGAAACTTCTGTTGCTGCTGAACCTTTTATGGAATACTTGATTGTTCCAGCGAAGTCTCCCAGGTCAGCGAAGTCTCCCAGGTCAGCGAAGTCTCCCAGGTCAGCGAAGTCTCCCAGGTCAGCGAAGTCTCCCAGGTCAGCGAAGTCTCCCAGGTCAGGCTGACAGATTTCGACATTATGAATGTAAGCCATCCCGCTAGCTTTTGTTCCCGCAGTGTGACTGTCGTATAGAATGCGGTAGCAGCACTCTGCTGATGTATCCAGTTTTGCTTAACATATAAAAAAGCCAGGCTTTGAAGAGTAGAAGTACCCTTGAAACTGGTCACAGGTCTGTCATGGACATTTCACGCTTCACCGACTCACTCCTGTACCCCTCCCACATTCCACATCGCACCAACCTGCTCCCACAATTATCCCACACCACTCAAACTCACTCCCACGCAGCTACAACTCTGGGAAAGTAGCAGTTTTTTTCCTGCCAAATCATGGTACAACATCAAGTAACAATCACATTAGAATACTCATATATTTCTAACTTCCCAGTTTAATCTATAATTAAGAATTTATGTATTTGTAGAACCTCCAAGTTGTCATGCCACCTTTTATACCACTGTTGAGAAGCATTTAGCGCAAACATTAAAAAAAAGGTTTGATTTGTGATACCCGCGCACATCTGGTCAGACGGCTGTTGAATGAACAATGGTGAATGTGTTTCTTTCCGTCATCCTACCATGGGGGTTAAGGGAGGTGACGGCCGATGTGGTAAAGAATTCAAACGAAATAATTGAACAACAAATATGGGAAAAATGCCCTCACTTATCCTATTGTCAATAAGTGAGAACCACAGTGACATGCCCAATATTGGTTATTGTAAATAACTCGTAACTACAGATAAACTACAGTGCAATATTTTTGTAACTGAATTCATGGCTGTGCAATTAGTTGTTTATACAATTCAATAAATTTGTAAATAGCTCAATACCACTGTTGAGGACCCCAATGAAAATAAGTCACCTTGTCTGACTTTTTTTTTGGTTATCCTAGGTAATTTACACTATGCTAATTGTACTTATGTGTACCTGTGCCTAAATGAACTTACCAAATCCCTAGACCCATTATGTGCCTCTGTAGCCTCTATGACTACCGGCCACAAAATTGCCATAGGGATGCATAATACAGCTGCCACACAGAATATAGTCATCCTGATAACTAGCTACTACGTATCAATATATTGATCAATACACAGGAAGGAACTAGGGCGAGTGGTCATGCCAGGTGTCATGCTTTATATCTAGGTTAAATTTTTGTGTCGGGAGAAAGCAGCTTAATAGAAGAGACCAAGTGAAATCACTGAAATGGTACCAAATTATTATTATAAACAAATAGAAGCGCTAAACAAATGGTACCAAAAAAAAAAAAAAAAAAGAGGCTTATTTACTAATATGCCAAATCTACACTATATATTGTTTTCGTGCTCGAAATGTTCTGCATACTGTAATTTGTGGATCTCCAAATAACCTGTAACTTTTTTTTATATAACTTCTGCATTTGTAATTGTTCGTATATGTAGCTTTTGTAAGCTGCATTTTGGAAATAAGATTAATTTTTCATTTTCATATTTTTGTATGAGGGAGGAACAGTACCAGTCCCAGAATCGATCCTTGTTGGATTCCACCCGTTACACTCCATTCTCCTAATTCTTCTCTGGCTATCATATTTTTTCCCCATTTCTCTTTGGTATTTTTTTAATCAGTATAGTCAACTCTGATATCTTCCCCATTATTCCTTCCTTCTTGTTTTTTTATTAATAATCTCTCTTGCTGTGCAAAGTTGTTTGCCTTCTCTCAATTCATGAATATACAATACACAAATCTTTTCTTTCCTGCATTGTAATCGTAGTGTTATTATATTTATATGAAGCCCTCTAAACCCGTGTGGGTCATCCTGAACAAAAAGAAGGCTCGATCATCCGTCCGCCAGTGACAAGGATAATGACAACTTTATTTTCATAAAGTACGGTATTGTACACAATAGCCATAGGATTACCCATGTATAAACTACTTAATAGAAAGCTTCCTTGCTATGCACCAGCTGGTGTAGTCTTACGTAAAGTTTGCCAGATGAACTATTGTCACACTGCGCCATTATGTGCAGGAATGCAACCCCCCCCAAAAAAAAAATGAATTCAAAGACTAAGAAATGTCAGAGTATTTTATCCACAGTGGTATATTATCAGCCAATCAGGGACAAATATTCCCAGACTTTGCCTATTGTAAATAAAGTACAGCCACTTTGTCAATCATAATTTTTTTTTAAATAGATTGTAATGTAAAGAACTCATAGTCACATATAAAATACATTGTAATGGTTTAATGACTGAATTCCTGACTAAAACAAAAATTCAGAATCAATGTTAATTATTCACATAGTTGTAAATAGTAAATAGTTGTAAATAGTTGCAAATTCCCTTAAGGAAAAAAAGGAGAAGATGTAAACTAGAAAGAGAGAGGCGCTCCCTATACAGGCGAAGGCAGAGAATAACGGAGCGACTACAAGAATTCCTGACTAAAACAAAAATTCAGAATCAATGTTAATTATTCACATAGTTGTAAATAGTAAATAGTTGCAAATTCCCTAAAGGAAAAGAAGGAGAAGATGTAAAGTAGAAAGAGAGAGGCGTTCCCTATACAGGTGAAGGCAGAGAATAACGGAGCGACTACAAGAGGCCAATATATCTGAAATACGTAGGGAGACACTGGTCAGAGAAATAGCAAACATCGAATTAAAACTAAAGGAATCTTACAGGAATCCAGAAACACGGGAAGAACTAAAAGCCACAAATAAAATTGAAAGAAACCCAAAGTATTTCTTTTCTTATGCCAAATCAAAGTCGAGAACAACATCCAGTATTGGGCCCCTACTTAAACGGGATGGGTTCTACACAGATGACAGCAAGGAAATGAGTGAGTTACTAAAGTCCCAGTATGACTCAGTTTTTAACGAGCCGCGAAGACCTAAATTATTTTTTTATGAGAGTGTCACAGAACTTGGCAGATGCATGCCTATCTGACATTACCCTGACGCCAAACGACTTCTAAAAGGCAATAAATGACATGCCCATGCACTCCGCTCCAGGCCCAGACTCTTTGAACTCCGTGTTTATCAAGAACTGCAAGAAGCCCCTATCACGTGTTTTTAACATCCTATGGAGAGGGAGCACGGACACTGGGATCGTCCCGCAGTTACTAAAAACAACAGACATAGCCCCACTCCACAAAGGGGGCAGTAAAGCAATAACAAAGAACTACAGACCAATAGCGCTAACGTCCCATATCATAAAAATCTTTGAAAGGGTTCTAAGAAGCAAGATCGCCACTCATCTAGATACCCATCAATTACACAACCCAGGGCAGCATGGGTTTAGAGCAGGTCGCTCCTGTCTGTCCCAACTACTGGACCACTACGACAAGGTTCTGGATGTTCTAGAAAACAAACAAAATGCAGATGTTATATACACAGACTTTGCAAAAGCCTTTGACAAGAGTGACCATGGTGTAATAGCACACAAAATGCGTGATAAAAGAATAACAGGAAAAGTTGGTAGATGGATCTATAATTTCCTAACAAGTAGAACACAAAGAGTAGTAGTTAACAGAGTAAAGTCTGAGGCGGCTACAGTGAAAAGCTCTGTTCCACAAGGCACAGTACTCGCTCCCATCCTGTTCCTCATCCTCATATCGGACATAGACAGGGATATAAGCCATAGTGCCGTGTCTTCCTTTGCAGATGACACCCGAATCTGTATGACAGTGTCCACCGTTGAAGATAATGCAAGACTCCAAGCAGACATAAACCAAATCTTTAAATGGGCTGCAGAAAACAATATGAAGTTCAATGATGAGAAATTTCAATTTCTCAGATATGGAAAACGTGAAGAAATTAAAATCTCATCGGAGTACAAAACAAATTCCAACCACACAATAGAGCGAAAAACTAATGTCAAAGACCTGGGAGTGATCATGTCAGAGGATCTCACCTTCAAGGACCATAACACCGTAGCAATCGCATCTGCTAGAAAAATGACAGGATGGATAATGAGAACCTTCAAAACCAGGGATACCAAGCCCATGTTGACACTTTTCAGGTCTCTTGTTCTATCTAGGCTGGAATATTGCTGCACACTAACTGTACCTTTCAAGGCAGATGAAATTGCTGACCTAGAAAATGTGCAGAGAACCTTCACGGCACGCATAACTGCGATAAACCACCTCAATTACTGGGAATGCTTGAAGTTTCTAAACCTGTACTCCCTAGAATGCAGGCGGGAGATATACATTATTATATACACGTGGACAATTCTCGAGGGATTAGTACCAAACTTGCACACGAGAGTCACTCCCTACGAAAGCAAAAGACTCGGCAGGCGATGTAACATCCCCCCAATGAAAAGCAGGGGTGCCACTAGCACGGTGAGAGACAACACAATAAGTGTCAGGGGCCCAAGACTGTTCAACTGCCTCCCAGCATACATCAGGGGGATTACCAGCAAACCCCTGGCTATCTTCAAGCAGGCACTGGACAGACACCTAAAGTCGGTACCTGACCAGCCAGGCTGTGGTTCGTACGTTGGACTGCGTGCGGCCAGCAGTAACAGCCTGGTTGATCAGGCTCTGATCCAACATGAGGCCTGGTCACAGACCGGGCCGCAGGGGCGTTGACCCTGGAACTCTCTCCAGGTATACTCCAGGTATACCACTATAACTTGCATAGTTTTCAAAATGTTGGGACCTAGTCCTTGGACTCATTATGTGACTACCGCCCACAGGACATATAGGGTGCATGTTGCATCCCTTGCATGGGACCCAGGGGGTATTTGTTATAAGTATATATTTTTATTTACAGACCATTCTGGAAAAATACCCTGACTTTGCTCCCTGTAAATAAAGCATTGCCACGTGTGTGTGTGTGTGTATGTATATATGTGTGTATGTGTATGTGTGTATGTATATACATGTATGTGTGTGTGTATGTATGTGTATATGTATATGTGTGTGTGTGTGTGACCCAACAATTAAAATTTGCACCAATAACTCATTACAGTTGTGGCTGGGTGTAGACTAATAGATTGCTCATTGCTTTATAATTTGTTCATGAGTGCAACCATGTACAGACATAAGTAAATTTACTTACATGATTCATTACCTTGTAACTAGTGAATTCATTACCATTGTACCTTGTTCAGCTATCAAAACTTTTGGGCACAGTCTCTGGACCCTATATATACGTACCTCTGTAATCTGCAAATACTTTTGTAACTTGTCATGATTGTGACCATCTGAGTTCATTACCTTTGTAACTTGCTCAGCTATCAAACTTTGAGGTCCAGTCCCTGGACCCATTATGTACCTCTGTAATCTTTTGACTACCGCCCACAGGATGGGTATGGGGTGCATAATAAAGATATCAAACTAACTAAACACTTAATATTATATTGTCTATATCTTCATTAATAACTAAAATAATGACATCTTACTTTATAATATTATCTGACCTTATATTATTTAGCTATGTATATAGGTAGGATGTGTTTTATTGAATCAAGTCGGGAACTGTTGTGCTAACTATCGTAAAATAGTTAAGAGTCAATCGGTCTCTCGGGTAGGTGTCCCATGAACCGAGTTGACGTCTGGATTAGAGGGGTTGCCTGAGTACCAGCCTACCTCTAGCATTGGAAACATCATCTCCTCGAAGTTTGATCAGACTCAAGTTTTATGTAACAGACGGTTCCGTTGGCGAGACGCTGAGTACCAGTGAAGGACAAGAGTTAGTTCTGGACTTAGAGATTTTGATACCTACTAAGGTTGCCAGTTTTTCTGACGTTATAAAGTCAATCAGTGGATTTAACTGTGACCTCTACATATTACCTTAGTCTTCATTTGAATTGAGCCGAACTTATATTCAGTAAGAAGGGAGTATTAGGACTCCTATATTCTATTGAAAATCTCGGCTGTGTGTTTTGTTCTTGGTTCGTTAAGATCGTTTGTTGTATTTTGATAAATGTCTCTATCTCTAGGTTAACTTCTTGGTGGATTATCGTATTCGAAGCCAGTGATTATTCGATGACTGATGTACAATTTATCCTTGTACGTATATAGTCGACCTATAGTGAGACATTTCCGTCTATGATTGAAACCCCTGGGCATGTGTATATATGGTTAATTACGACTCGTAACAATGGAGATGTCAGTTTAAATGTTCATAAATTGTATTATAAACTTATGGCCTTTAGTATTATTGTACTCAAAAGTACCATTCTGCATTTGTTACTTCTTTTAAGACACGTTAATATTACAGATATTAAATTATTTTGTCGGATTATTGTCTCTTGGTTATAATTTACAAAAAGCCTATTAAGATGGTCTTTTATACTAAAGATAGCCAGGACTGACCGTGATCTAACACCTTGTTACGAAAGAGAAGACTTTTACAGATTACATACGTAAGAAGATTTATGCCAAACTCCCGGGAGTTGTCCCCTCGCTTCTATTTTGTAACTCAGCAAGACATAACTCAAGTGTATAATAAGATACCAAACTATATTAAACCAAGCCTTTTCCTAAGCCTAACCATGTAAAATTTCAGATCAGGGTAACCCCCACAATTGTATCTAATAATAATATTAAGAAGGTACTCAAGTGTGCCCGGGTATGAGTTAGTTTAATATCTTCATTATGCACCCCATACCCATGGTGTGGGCGGTAGTCAAAAGGGTCCAGGGACTTGGCCCCAAAGTTTTGATAGCTGAGCAAGTTAAGGATTGCATGAGAGGTTGTGTGACGGGCTGTTTGTATGATTGTGAGATTCTGATTGTATTAGAGATTGTGTGAGGGCGATTGTATGAGATGAGACTGATTGTATGAGAGGTTAATTGCGAGAACTGATTGTGTGAGAGATTATGTGGGAAGTTGTGTTAGAGGTCGATTGCATGTGAAATTGATTGCATGTGTGGTCCATTACCTGAAAGGTCGATTGTGTGAATTGTTGACTGTCTGCCAGGTTAAGTGCGTGCCAGGTCGATTGCATGCCAGGTGCATCGCGTGCCAGGTCGATTGCGTGATAGGTTGATACCACATGATACAAAAACACACACTGCCAGTAAGAATGCTGTTGCCACAACTCAATATCCCAATTATACTGAACCACGCGATTAATTACGATGTTGTGGCGGATAGCCTGCGGTCTATTCAAACGACACATGGAAAAATCTATCGAGCTTGGTCTGTTAAATGACGAAACTTGTAGTATTAGAAAGTTGCCTCTGGGCAAGCGTGCTCGTAAGGGTTATATGGGAAAGGTGAGCCTTATGTACTAGTGAGCTAAGGGCGAGTCTCGCCTACAACACAAACAATCACCTTGCAAATTCGCAAACCCACAATATTCAGTCAAGGGCCGCCAACCTCTTCGAATATTTACCATTTCATTCATAATGGGAGACACGTGAGGTCACGGGTAATGATAATTTCGAGTGCTACACTGAAATGAGATATGTGAAAGCAGAGCAGAGCATCAAATCCGGTTCATATCACTCGGGATATCATTATCTAATTTAACAGGAAGTTGTGGCGCCCGTCATATTCTCGCTCGGTACAGTGCACCAGGGCAGAGCGAGAGCCAGTGTGTCGTTTGATGCTAACATAGGCACTCCTCCCGTACGAGGCTATCAGAGAGCCAAAATGTAGTTAGTCAGTGCGATGGGAGTAGTTCATTCAAGGTTATGCACTCCTAGAGAGGTGTGTTTCTCGGTGTTATATACACTTGAGAGTTTAACCCTAATCCCTCATTTTAGAGATTAAAGCATCCATGACTGTTGGCGAACAGGCGACAATCAGCCTTAATTATCCCCATTATAATCGACGGGGCTAAAAAGTTAATTGAGGACGTTCATTCACAGGACTCAACTCCGAGAGGTGTACATGTCTCAGCGTATATATACCCAGAGTTTACCTTAATCCCTATTTTAGTCATTAAATCATTCTTGTCTAGGGAGGAGGTCACACGCAGCCTTAATGACCCATAGTGTAGTGGCCAGGCTTTAAAGTGCCATTAAGGAAGGAAGGAAGGAAGTTCATTCATAAGTGTGGTGTGGGTGTGCGGGGCGGGAGGGTTGGCCCGCCTGCCAGTGCTACCAAGATGGCTACTAGTGGAAAGACACGCAACGGACAGCCCAAAAATATTACATCGTTTATCTCACGGCTACACGGTGCCTTCACGGATGCCATGGCTCCGCCCAAACTGGTCATAGAGAGACGAACTTTAGAAAAGACGTGGAAGTTGATGGACAAAGTGGTGAAACAGTGCCAGCAATCCAAAATGAACTTGAAAAACTCCCCTCCATTCATTCTAGACATTTTACCCGACACCTACCAGCATCTTAGGCTTATCTACAGTAAATATGAGAATAACCTTGCCGCTCTTAACGGTAACGAGTATTTCAAGGTAAGACAAGGCTTCCCTGCAGTTAAGGTTGGTTAAGGAATCTCGGGGGCAGAGGACGACCCTCAATTGATGGATGGGTTTAATGTTAATGGGTTTAATTTGGTGTGAATGAGTTGTACGTACGGGTACAAATGGTTTTTTATGTGGGGACGTATAGATAGGTTTTGTGTCTGGGATATAAGTGGGTTTTGTTGTGTGAATGGGTTTAATGTGGGTGGTATAGATGGGTTTTTGTTTATGGGTTTTATATGTGGAATGAATGGGTTTAATGTAGTAGCATGAATGAGCACTGTGGTGTGAAAGGGTTTGTGGTGATGTGAATGGGTTTGTGGTGATGTGAATGGGTATGTGGTGATGTGAATGGGTATGTGGTGATGTGAATGGGTATGTGGTGATGTGAATGGGTATGTGGTGATGTGAATGGGTATGTGGTGATGTGAATGGGTATGTGGTGATGTGAATGGGTATGTGAATGGGTTTGTGGTGGTGTGCATGGGTTTTGTGGTGTGCATGGGTTTTGTGGTGTGTATGGGTTTTGTGGTGTGTATGGGTTTTGTGGTGGTGTGCATGGGTTTTGTGGTGTGCATGGGTTTGTGGTGTGAGTGGGCTTATTGTGAGGGTGTGAGTGGTTTAATGTGGTGTGAATGAGTTTCTTGTACTGGTGTTAATGTGTTTATTGTTGGGATGTGAATGGGTTTAAAGGAGTGAAAGATGCGAGTTAAGTGGTGTGAGTGGGTTTTATGTGGGGTTTTAAAGGAGTTCAATGTAGGGGTTAAAGGGAGTTTTATGTGGTGTTATTAGATTTAATGTGTGAATGGGTGTAATGTGGTGGTACCTATAGGTTTATTGTGGCAGTGTGACCACTCGAGGGAGTTTCCTTGGTGATGGTGAAGGGTTCTTGATCCAAGGAACTGGATCAACCCGAATGCCTCCCATTCCCCCAGGTGCTAAATGACTTATGGGTTCAGTGCTCCCCCCATGAATGTAATAATGTTGCAGTGTGAATGTGTTTGTGATGGTGTGAAATAGGTTAATATGGTGGTGTTAATGGGTTTGTGATGTGAATGTGTTGAATATGGTGTTATGACTGGGTTTAATGTAGTAGCATAAATGGGTTTAATATTGAGTTGGAAGGGGTATACTGCAGTGTAAATGGGTTTAATGGGTCATAAATGATATAAACTGGGAAGATAGCCTAAGCAACACGGATCCAAACCTATGTCTAGAACAAATTAACTCTGTGGCACTTGAGGTATGCTCAAGGTATATTTGTTTAAGGAAAAGGAGATGTAAACTAGAAAGAGAAAGGCGCTCCCTATACAGGTGAAGGCAAAGAATAACAGAGCGGCTAAATGAGGCCAATATATATCTAATACGTAGGGAAACACAGTGGTGCCTATGCTAACCTTCCTATGGTGTAGAAATATACCTAGTTGGATGAATCTTATTGAAGCTAGCTGGCCCAGTGGCTTACGCGACGGTCTGGAGTTTTGAGACTCTGACCGCAGGTTCGAACCCCACCCGTGGTATGGTTTGTTTGCAAACGTGTCATTACGATTTCGTGAATCAAACTAAAGCTAAAGGAATCTTAGAAAGCCCCTTGTTATGCAGAGCATTTCGGGCAAATTAGGTCCTTGTCCCAGGATGCAACTCACACCAGTTGACTAACACCCAGGTACCCATTTTACTGATGGGTGAACATAGACAACCGGTGTAAAGAAGCACGCCCAATGTACCCGCGCTGGGAATCGAACACAGACCCTCGCCGTGTGAAATGAGAACTTTAGCCACCAGGAGTCAGAAACGTGGGAAGAACTAAAAGCCATAAATGAAATTGAAAGACACCCAAAATATTTTTTTTTTTGTGCCAAAATCAAAGTTAAGAACATCCAATATTGGGCCCCTACTTAAACGAGATGGGTCCTACACCGATGACGGCAAGGAAATGAGTGAGCTACTCAAGTTCCAGTATGACTGTTTTTAGTGAGCCACTAACCAGACAGAGTCGATGACCTAAATTTATTTTTTATGAGAGGCACAGAATTTGGTAGACTCGAACCTATCTGATATTATCCTGACGCCAAATGACTTCGAAAAATGACATGCCCATACACTTTGCCCCAGGCCCAGACTCTTTGAACTCCTTGTTCATCAAGAACTGCAAGAAGCCCCTATCATGTGCTTTTAACATCCTATGGAGAGGGAGCATGGACACAGGGGTTGTCCCACAGCTGCTAAAAATAACAGACATAGCCCCACTCCACAAAGGGGGCAGTAAAGCAATAGAAAAGAACTACAGACCGATAGCGCTAACGTCCCATATCATAAAAATCTTTGAAAGGGTTCTAAGAAGCAAGATTGCCACCCATCTAGATACCCATCAGTTACACAACCCAGGGTAACATGGGTTTAGAGCAGGTCATTCCTGTCTGTCCCAACTACTAGACCACTATGACAAGATCCTGGATGCTCTAGAAGACAAACAAAATGCAGATGTAGTATACACAGACTTTGCAAAAGCCTTTGACAAGTGTGACCATGGTGTAATAGCGCACAAAATTCGTGATAAAGGAATAACAGGAAAAGTTGGTAGATGGATCTATAATTTCCTAACAAATAGAACACAAGAGTAGTAGTAAAAAGAGTAAAGTCTGAGGTGGCTACGGTGAAAAGCTCTGTTCCACAAGGCACAGTACTCACTCCCATCCTGTTCCTCATCCTCATATCTGACATAGACAGGGATGTAAGCCACAGCACCGTGTCTTCCTTTGCAGATGACACCCAAATTTGCATGAGTGTCCTCCATTGAAAACACTGCAAGACTCCAGGTGGACATCAACCAAATCTTTAAATGGGCCGCAGAAAACAATATGAAGTTCAATGATGAGAAATTTCAATTACTCCGATATGGAAAACGTGAGGAAATTAAAACTATATCAGATTATAAAAAAAATTCCAACCACACAGAGCGAAAAACTAATGTGTAAAAGACCTGGGAGTGATATTGTCAGAGGATCTCAACTTCAAAGACCATAACAGTGTATCAATCGCATCTGCTAGAAAAATGACAGGATGGATAATGAGAACCTTCAAAACTAGGGATGCCAAACCCATGATGACATTCTTTAGGGTGCTTGTTCTATCTAGGCTGGAATATTGCTGCACACTAACAGCACCTTTCAGGGCAGGTGAAATTGCTGACCTAGAAAATGTACAGAGAACCTTCACGGCACACATATACTGCGATAAAACACCTAAATTACTGGGAATGCTTGAAGTTCCTCAACCTGTACTAACTAGAACGCAGGCAGGAGAGATACGTGATTATATACACTTGAAAAATTCTAGAGGGATTAGTGCCAAACTTGCACACGAAAATCACTCCCTATGAAAGCAAAAGACTCAGCAGACGATGCAACATCCCCCTATTAAAAACAGGGGTGCCATTAGCACGATAAGAGAGAACACAATAAGTGTAAGGTGCCCAAGACTATTCAACTGCCTTCCAGCCTACATGAAGGGGATTACCAATAGGCCCCTGGCTGTCTTCAAGAAGGCGCTGGTCAGTACCTGACCAGCAGGGCTGTGGTTCGTACGTTGGGTTGTGTGCGGCCAACAGTAACAGCCTGGTTGATCAGGCCCTGGTCCACCATGAGGCTTGGTCACAGACCGGGCTGCGGGGGCGTTGACCCCCTAAACCCTCTCCAGGTACTCGTGTAAAGTGGTTCAGAGTGGTAATATGAACGAGTTTAATGTGATGAGAAAGGGTTTTGTTTAGTAGATTGAATTGATTTTATGTGGGAGTGTAAAGTGGTTATTATAGTAGTGTTAATGTTAGAGTGAGTTGGCTTAATACAAATATCTCTTTGATATTCATTTTTTTGCCTGAACCTCTGTAGAAACTTGGTAAAAATAAAGGGGTCAAAATATGGAATCGCTATCCAAATGAATTAAAAAATTGTACTGCAATCAAGGATTAGTGTCATTTATGACTCAGACCTTCCCAATTCGTCAATCTAGAGAAGTCTGATATTTTTCTGCTGCATAAAAGTTCTTCCATAGTCTATATAAATTTAGTAAAATTATAGGCAAGCACTAACCTAACCTAAATCTAAATTGTTTGTTAGATAATTCATGGTTATCTTTTAACAAGTTCCCAAACCTGCTGAGTGGATAACTCGCTGACTTTGGTGATTTGAAAAGTCTGTGGCTTGCTGGATACTGTTTAGCTTAATCTAGGTGTAATAGTAAATTTGTTGCATACGTAGTCGGTAAAATTTGGTTATAGCCTCTATTTGTACTATCCATAAATGTAATAATTAAAGTACCATACAGTGGACCCCCGGTTAACGGCCATAATTCGTTCCAGAATGCTGTTGAAGTGCCGTTACCAAACAAATTTATTAACATAAGGAATAATGTAAATTAGATTAGTCCTTTTGGTCCCCCAAACATACACTTACAAAGCACTTACAAAAATACACTTACATAATTGTTAGTGTTTGGAGCAGGCCGTTAACTTGGGGTCCACTGTATTTATATACTGTACTGTCACCCTACCTCAATGGGAGATGGCTGGTGTGTTAAAAAATGATACTATACTGTAATAGTACTATAACAGTAGTTAACAGAGTAAAATCCAGCATTAGCAAAGTAAATGGCTCAGTACCCCTAAGACACACTCTTCGCACCTTTACTGTTTGTCCTCATAGTGAACATAGATAAAAACACTTGCCGGTTGTGTATCATCATTTGCGGATAATACCAAAATACAGTAAGCATGATAATCACCTCAGTAGAGGACAAAAAAAAAAATACAGGATACTGCATAAACAAAGTCTTCCAGTAGGCAGTACAGAATAACATAGCATTCAATAATAACAAGTTCCAACTATGTATATACATACTATACTTAAATATGGAAGCAATGAAGAACTCAAGAGAGTATAAAAAATGCAAGATCACTAAATAGAACGGAGAACATGTGAAAGATATGGGTGTAATAATGTCACCTGATTTTTCTTTCATTGAGCACAATAAGGCAAATATCATGAAAGCCAGGAAGATGGAGTGGGAAATGAGAACCTTCAAAACATAGGAATTAGTGCCATTGGTGACACTTTTCAAATCACTTGTCTCTCACTTAGAGTACAGTGGACCCCCGAGTTTCGGTCACCTCGGAAATCGTACAATTATGTAAGTATAATATTGTAAGTGCTTTTGTAAGTGTATTTTTGGGGGTCTGAAATGGACTAACCTACTTGACATTATTCCTTAAGGGAGTAAATTCGTTCGGTAATGGCACTTGAGCAGCCTTCTGGAATGAATTATGACCGAAACTCGGGGGTCCACTGTATATATTGTTCAGTGTTGATGACTCGTTTCAGGGAAGGAGAGAGCTGGAACAGACAGAGATCATTTATGGCCCACATAGAGCCAATAAAGCATTTAAATTACTGGGAACACCTCAGTCCTAATATATCCTCCATGGAGCAGAGAAGAGAGAAATAAACAATGTTATACACATGGAAGGTGCTTGTGGGCCTGGTCTCAAATTTGCACACTGCCATGACAACATACTGGAGCGAGATATAACTAGAGAGGGTTTTGAGAGTCAACTTCCCCGTGGCCTGGTTTGTGACCAGGCCTTGCAGTGGATCAGGGCCTGATCAACCAGGCTGTTACTGCTGGCCGCACAAAAACCGAGAATGTGTAAAATAAATCTGATGAAAAACATGGGGCACTGTGGGGACAATAAGGGAATGTTGTATCAACATCCATTGGCCCAGACTATTTAACACTACCACAAGATGTTAGAAATTTTGCAGGAACAAGCGTGGAAATTTTCAAGAGATAATTTGACATGTATCTCTTCCAAGTGCATGATCATTCAGGTTGTAATGGATTTACAAGCCAATGGGCTGCTGGCAGTAAAGCCAGGCAAGCACAAGACAAGCCTGGTTCTGGGCCAGGCTCCTTATTTGAAATACTCTTGAAACTTATCCTTGATTTTTGACATCCCTTATGTCCGTCTCGCACTATGCAAAAATGCAATGCACATAAAGGGCCCGAAGATCTGGAATTCATTATCCGAACCTTCTAAAGGTCCCCTGCCTGCATACAAATTTAGGGCTATGCTTAAAAATCATCTCATCTCTCAAGATTAACCAAACCAACACTATGCTAAATCACATAACCAGTATTAATTGACCAAATATTATATGACCTCTAGTCTATTAAAACATCAACTCATACTTAAAACAGTATTGTTTGTACCATATTAATTACATTACTTGTAATAGTGTTATTAGCTACGTGCTGTATCAAGATTATTATCTATGAGATAAAATATCTTATTATTCATAGGATAAAATAATGAATAATTAAAAATTAACCACTCTTATCGTGTCTAGACTTGTACAGGATTAGTCTTCCCGAAATACCCAGGCATGATAGTGGCTTTCTTTGTACTACTTAACAAATTAAAATTGTAATTACACATTGTAACCTTTGCAAAGAATAAAAATCTTTTTATCTAAAGTAATTATTTTTTTTATTAACACATCGGCCGATTCCCACCAAGGCATGGTGGCCCGAAAAAGAAAAACTTTCATCATCATTCACTCCATCACTGTCTTGCCAGAGGGGTGCTTTACACTACAGTTATAAAACTGCAACATTAACAAATGTAAAGATTACTATCAAGGGCCTTGTGGAATTTTTTTTGTTTACTGTATCTTTAAAGGGTGGGTGAGGGGGGAATGAAAAAATATAGACGGTGTTTATAGTATACAGTTCATTTAATTGTAAGTCATTTGTTTTTACAGTATTGTACAATTCTAAGAAATATTTACACCCCATTTTTACAATATGTACATTAGGAAATCCTTACTTTTCCTATTTGAATAAGGACATGCGTTGTTATATAATGCAGTATAGTCGTCCTGCAGATTCGCAGGATGTTATATACATCTTAGTAGCATTCTTAAACCAGAACCCACAAATACAGTAATACAAAATTCTGTCTGCATGACAAATTTTGTTTGAGATTTAGGTTCATTTTATGTTTCAAAGACTTTGAAACACAAATACATACATATACAGTGGTACCTAGAGTTACGATGGTCCCCAAAATCGGCCTTTTATGTAAGTTTATTTTTTTAAATGCTTTTGTAAGTATATTTTTGGGGGTGTAAAAGGAATAGTCTATTTTACATTATTCCTTATGGGGATAAATTCGTTTGGTAATGGCACTTGAACAGCATTCTCGAACGAAAAAATATCGTAACTCGAGGTACCACTGTACAGTGGACCCCCGGCTAACGAAAAAACTTCATCCCAGAAGCCTGCTCAAGTGCCATTACCGAACGAATTTACTTCCTTAAGAAATAATGTCACGTAGGTTAGTCTATTTCAGACCCCCAAAAATACACTTCCACAAGCACTTACAATATTATACTTACATAATTGTACGATTTTCGGGGTGTTCGTTAGCCGGGGGTCCACTGTAATAATATAGTACTACTTAAATCTGATTAATGTTGACATTGATCAAAACTGGCCACGGGTGACTAGATTGTGGTTTGGTCATGGGAAAGCCATTGAGTCAGAAATGTTGGATAACTGAATAGACTCACTGGTTGACCTTCAGTAAAAAAAATGAATAATTGAAGTCTGCAATTGTAGTAACCAGCAAATTTGAAGGGACAGCTACATGAATGACAAATCCAGGTGCCATCCCCATGAATAATGATATAGTATTACACCTGAGAGGTGGTTCCAGTTCAACTTGTACATGAGTTGCAGTTCCATCAGATGAACTCCTGTGCGATTTAATAAAAGGCAACAGAGCAAAAATACAATTTGGAGAAGGGAGGGGAATACAGTACTAGTTTGTAGCCAAGTAATACAGTACAGTGGACCCCCGAGTTTCGTAAAAACTTCACTCCTAAAGTCTGCTCAAGCGTCATTACCGAACGAATTTACTCCCTTAAGGAAAAATGTCACGTAGGTTAGTCTATTTAAGACCCGCAAAAATACACTTCCACAAGCACTTACAATATTATACTTACATAATTGTACGATTTCCGGGGTGTACGAAACTCGGGGGTCCACTGTATAAGCCTAATTAAACATAATTTATTAATGAATTAAGTGACTTAATCTATGTAAATTTATACCATAGCTATACATTATTAGTCTAACCTGTAATCTGGCATGCAAGTCCAAACATATCCTAGTCACTTCAAGTTACACCATTGATGATGATTAGGTGCATTACTGTGTTGTCTGATTCATCTGAATTCATAACTGGAGTCCAGTGAATCCATAGTACAGTGGTACCCCAACTTACGATGGTCCCCAAACACACCCTTTTATGTAAGTTTATTTTTTTAAATGTTTTTGTAAGTGTAATTTTGGGGGTCTAAAAGGACTAGTCTATTTTACATCATTTCTTATGGAGATAAATTCGTTTGGTAATGGCACTTGAACAGCATTCTGGAATGAAAAAATATCGTAAGTTGGGGTACCACTGTATCTGAAAAAAATTAAAACTTTAGCCAAGTTTACAGGATATTATATGAATATTATATTGAGAAAGTCATACTACTATTTTTCAAATTACAAAATAGTTTGTAAGTACTGTATATGGATGGAGAAATGATAGAAAAAAAAAAAACTGTTTGCAACATATAGTGGTACCTTGGCATACGAACAGCTCCAAACTCTAACAATTATGTAAGTATTTTTGTAAGTGTATTTTTGGGGGTCTGAAACAGATTAATCTAATTTACATTATTCTTTATGGGAACAAATTCGTTCGGTATCGACACTTGAACAGCCTTCTGGAACGAATTAAGCTCGTAACCCGAGGTACCACTGTATTAGGCCCAAATTGGAATTTGAAGCGGTGGTATGGTGTTCACCTTAACATGTGAACACTTTAGAAAAGGTACAGAGAATAACAACAAAATCGTTACTAGAATTAAAAAATATGAAAGGCTGAAAGCACTTAACGATACCATGTTGGATGATAGGAGGAAGACATGATAACAATATGTAAGATCATAAAAGGACAGGAATGA
This sequence comes from Cherax destructor, assembly GCA_009830355.1. Taxonomy (NCBI): domain Eukaryota; kingdom Metazoa; phylum Arthropoda; class Malacostraca; order Decapoda; family Parastacidae; genus Cherax; species Cherax destructor. The sequence goes on from WNWK01000623.1 coordinate 412,377, forward strand.
TTAGATAGTATTTTTTTTCATACCTGCAAGAGTATACACAATATGCACTCGTACTACTGTGCCTACTTTATATATAGAACAGTTAATTCTAATATAAACCCTTTTCTGAAATGTTTCCTTGATAGCTACTCCAGAATGGACATGCATAACACAAGACATACATACCTCTTTTACATTCCCTGTGTCCAACTCTACCTGTGTAAAAACTCATTGCATATGAAGGGTCCTGAGATCTGGAACTTCCTGCCTGAACCACTGAAAGGTCCCCTATCTGCCACTTTATTCAGAGCTATTGTTAAAAAACACCTAATCTCGTAAATGTAATCCAGACAGCAATAAGCTTGTAAAAAAAACAGCTTTCATCCAGATTCTGTCACTATTCTTCTTCCAGCCTTCCTTCAGCTCCCATACATAATTGGTAACATAGTCCCATTTTATTTGCATTGTAATCTAAGCAACTTGCTGTATCTTCATCTCTATTCAATCACTCCACAAAACATTTTAAATAATATGCACATTTTGTAATTAACCTTTGTGATGATCTACCTTTCTTATTGTACTTATGACTGTAGTTAGCTGCACAAGAAGTCCTACTTAAAGGCTGTGTCTAGTTCTTAAGTTTCATGTAAGCCTTTTGATTAGTTGACTGAAATGTGTTGCATAATTAGCTAGTACTTTCTTTTGTGCCTAGTTTTGTACCAATTCATTTAACTACATTTTTTTTGTACAGATCATAGAAATAAACATTTTATCATCATCATCATATCTCTTCTTTTCCTGTCAGCCAGTCTAATCCCATTTTGTAACTCATCTTTGATATTTGTTCTATTTATCAACTTGTTTATGCATCTGCTGCATATATCAATTTTGGATGAATGTATGCCTTGAACAGTTTTATTCGATATTGTCCAATCCATACATCTAAAGCCTGTTTTAAAATTGAACTTAGAATTGGTTTTATTATGTTGTAATTATGATATCTTTAATTTGACAGTAAATTAGTCCAGATAGCAAATTTTAATGTTAGTAATGATGGCTGAGGCTTCCTAATGTCAGCAACTTTGTTACTGTATAAGCACTGAATAACTGACCAGTTCTAGTGCTTTGTAAATCTTTTGCCCTTATTCAACATATCAACTATTTTTAAATTGCTTTAATATTGGAATTACTGTATTGTACTTGCAAAATTTGGAATAAATTAAATATTGCAGTAGAAAGAAAGGCAGCCTTGGTAAATCTCTTGGCAGGAGGCATCTCAAAACAAATTTTTTTTTATTTGGTGTTTTTATTACTCCTCAGCATGCAATGGTAAAAATGCAATTTGAATCTGAAAATTTTGTACCATATATTTTTTCTGATCAAGTTTCATGGAAATACTGATATTTGTAATCTTTGTTGGCCATTTTAATAATCCACACTGAGCTGGGATGTGCAGTGCTATTCTTGCTTAATTTTGTCTATTGCAAGGGTTTTGAAAAACATTGTGGCTTGGCTCTCTGGCTCTGGGCTTTAAGTCACTTAGTTTGAGCTCATTTTATAGAAAACATCATACTGGAGTTAACAGGACACACCAGCGGTGGTCTTCTTGGTTGATCTTACAAATTCAGTTGAGGTCATTAATAATTATTAATGACTGCAAAATAATCCATGCAGTGTACACTCTAAACCAAGTACAGCCAGTAGAAGATACTAGGCGTTTCAAGTCACTGGTAGTTTGATTTTATCTAAGATCTTGAGAACCTCAGTTGGTATTCAATGGCCACATTTGGGCCACAAGCCACAGGATGTGAATAATAATAATGATAATAATAATAATAATAATTTTAGCATGATACATGTTTGTACAAAGGAGTGTAACAATTAGGTGAACATGCCAAAAGCCCCTTTATATGCAGAGCATTTCAGGCAAACTAAAAACTTAAGATTAATAAGGCAATAACAGTGTTGTAATTGTAAATATGGCATCCCTGTATAGGACATGAAGGTGGAAAGAGTAAGGTTAACCCTTTCAGGGTTTCGGCCGTACTAGTACGGCTTACGCGTCAGGGTTTTCGCCGTACTAGTACGCCTAAATAATAGCGCCCTCAAATCAAGCGGAAACAGTAAATCTTCTATTTTTTGTGAGAATAAAAATTCAAAATGGAAAGCAGATGATGTGAAGTTGATGAGAATGAATTCAATCGGATGAGGACCATGAAGAACTATAAAGGGATCTGGACAGGCTGCAGGCCTGGTCCAGAAACCGACTCCTGGAGTTCAACCCCACCAAGTGCAAAGTCATGAAAAGTAATGTAACGAGGGGCCTGGAGACGTGACTAATGAACAGATAAAATGTTATTTGAGTGCCAGGAATGTCTGTCTCGTTTATTCTGGACCCTATTTTGAAATTGGCATCTTTTGAAATTTGTGTGAAATTGACCAAATTGCCAATTTCTGACCACCTTATTGGGTAGTTGAAATCAGTAAATTGGAGGTTTCTTATATCCAATTGATAGAACAAATGGAATTCTAGCGAAATAGCTATAATTTTAGTAGACTGAAACATTGGAATTTGCCGAAAATAGGGCTCAAAGTGGGCAAAATCACCGATGCGTAAATATCATCGATACCGCTAACTTCGCGAGAGCATAATTCCGTTAGTTTTCCATCAAATTTCATAATTTTGGTGTCATTATGATTGGAAAAATATTCTCTATCATTTCATAAGAAAAAATAATTTTTTTTTTTCCGAAAAATTTGCAACCCTGAGAACGAGTTTGGGAGAGGGCCTTGCGACCCTGAAAGGGTTAAACATATTAGTCAGAGAAGTGAAAAGAAGGAAAAAAAAAAAATGAAATGTAGAGTGAGTAAATTAGGTTAGATAGTATTTTTTTCTTATCAAATGCATTATTTTATTTGTATTCTGTACATTATGGGTATGTATTTGGCATATGTACATATAGAGGGTTTATTTTTTTAACTGTGATTTTTTTTTTAAATTGGTAATGAGGAGTTGCTAGGAAGTTGATAAGCAGAGGCCAAGTTATCACTTTGGGAAGTTTTCCTACTGTATCCATGGTTGCTAAGCAAAATGTGTTACTGTAATATATTTTACTCTCATTGCTCTTTACATTCCTCTTCAAGGGGGGCTCCTTGCTGTGGTGAAGAGGCTCTTGGTCTGAGGAATTGGACCTTTTGGTCTTCTTCCTCAGACCGAACTAATACCCCCAATCCCCCTCCCTTTTCCCATTTTCCCCATCCTCCCTTTTTCCCTTTCCTCCTCTTCCTCCTCATCCCTCCCTTATTTCCTTCCCATTTTTAACCTGGGAGCTTCCCTCCACAGGCATTCTAGTTCCTAGGTAGGGGGAAGGGTATCGTGGTCCATCCCATTCCGTTGAGGTCCTTGGTGGTGGTGTAGTTTGCCGTGGAATCTGGATCGCCTGGGGATGTCCCGTTCCCCCTCCGGTCTCCCGGGAGTGGCCTTGGGTATCTTTCGGGCGACGGGTGTATCTCTGGAGGCCACCTTTCGGATTCCGGGGTGGTGGCCGAAGGCGGTATGCTTGTGGCGGATATCCGGCCGCCCTCTCTTTGTCCGCCGAGGTGGCTCGGTAGATGTGAGGTTGCTATCCCGGATTGCTGGTTTACTGGCATGAAGGGTAGGGTATGGCACGGGTTCCATGCAGCATCTGCACTACTTGCGTTGTTGAGGTCCTCTTGGGCGCGGAGGGGATTTACGCCCTTCCATTCCTCCTAGGAGCTATTCCTCCACGTTCCCCTTTTTTTATTCTTTTTTTATTTTTATTTTATTTCTTCTTCTTTTTTTTCTTAAAAATAAAAAGAAAGAAGTAACCTAACCATGGCTGACCCAATCCATGAACCCAATACCCCCGGGCCCCTTCTTGATACCGCACCTAGTTCTGACCCTACCTCATTCCCGGACAACTTTTCGGACACCTCTAATACCCCTGTACCTCTTGCTGGTGCCTGCTCGTCACCTGCTTCAGGTACTGGGGTTCCGACCGGCCCTTTGACGTATCTGACCTTCGCTCTTCTCTGACCTTGATTCCGGCTTCTCCCTCGACGGTGCGGCAATTTCGAATCGCTCGCCCGTCTCCCATCGGACCACCCCGGTCCCACATCCAAACGACCACGACCCTTACATGACGATTCGACTCTTCCTCTCGTTCATCTCAGAAACGCCTAGCACGTCGCGCACTCCCCTTAGATACTTTGTTTCACACTCCTCAATGGACAAAGTTTTTTACTCTCAGACCAACTACTCCAACTACCTATCTTTCCGATCATAGTATTGGTAAAGCTCTCTTACGCCATGTAGGCAAAGATATCTCTTTCACGCTCTCAAGAGCGGCACTCGCATCATCACGGTCCAGAATGCTGGCCAAGCTCGCGATCTTTCCCTTCTTACGACCATAGATACTATTCCTATCACTATTGACAAGCATCATTCTCTTAATTCTTGTAGTGGTACTGTCATTTTACCCCACACCATTGTCCAACGGAATTTCCAGACATGTGGTGAAGACATTTTAGAGCAACTTGAACTCCAAGAACTCCCTATCCTTAAGGTTGACACTTTTACCCTCCTGCCAATAAGCGAAGACGTTTCCATGCAATATAGCTCGTTTAACGTTTGACTGCCGTGAACTCCCACCTTCGGTATATATTGCAGGTCAACGTTTACAAGTTCGAAAGGTGACCCTACACCACAGCAGTGTAGAAACTGCTGGCGTTTTGGTCATCCAGCGAAATATGCGGGTCCATGGCCGAATGCCCAGTCTGTGGTGCCGACGACCATGCCAGTCCTTCTTGTACTTTACCTCCTCTTGTCTTAACTGTCATGAGGCACATCCATCATATTCTCGCCGTTGTCAGGTTTACCTGAATGAGCGGGAAATCCGTTGCCTCAAAGAGGCGGAAGGCTTCATATGCTATGGCCGTCTCTCATCTACGCCTTCAAGGGAGACTTCCCGTATTTCCTATTCTCGCATTGCTAAACGTCGCCCGCTTCTGGGGTCCCAACTTCCACGGCTTCCTCTGTGGTCGCCTCTTCCTCAGTCACCCTGTCTCGAATCCTTTTGATGTTCTTGGCTCCGAGGTCCCTACCTCGGCATCCAATACTATCCACACTCCTTCCTCTACTCACTCGCACAGTTCTGAGTCTACATGTCCTCGTCATTCTCCTAAACCTCAGCGCCCCCATTCTTCTCATAAGCCCGGCAAAAATCCCTACTGCCGGGTTCTTCGCTCCGTCTAGTTCTGTAACGTGTGTGGAGGTTCATCCTCCTCCTCATACACTACCTTCATCCCCAGTCCCCTCCCAAGCCCCTTCGACAGTTTCCCCTTCTATCTCCTCGCCCTCTACTTTAGTACAGTCTATAGACTCCCCGATCGTTGCTCACTCTTCTTCCATTTCTAATGTAGTCCCACATTCTGCATCTTTGACTTCCGAAACACTGGAAGCTATTGCAGAATATATTTCTGGACCGATGATGGACACTACTCCATCTGAGGTTCCTCATCTCTCTTCTTCGTCTCAACCCCCTCTTCCTTCACAACGTCCTCCTCCCTCTCTGATTACAGGTCTTCCGCTGCCTCCACACGGACTTTTCTAACCCTAGTCCATAGCTTCCTCTCACTTCCACTTATATCTTTCCATAAATCATGGCTTATTTGCAGTGGAATATCCGCGGCCTCAGGGGTAACAGGGGTGAGCTTCAGGTGTTGCTCTCCCAGTTTTCCCTATCGGGGTCTGTTGCAAGAACCCAAATTACAATCTACTGTTATCAGGCCCTTTTCAGGCTATAATTTGTTATATTCATCGGATCCTTTTTCCGATGGAACCTTTAACGAAAGTGCTCTTCTTATACGCACTGATGTTCCATACCGTCAGCTCTGTCCCTTCTTCCTTACATTACACCGCAGCCCGTATCCACTTGAATAAGTGGTATACACTCTGTTCTTTATATCTCTCCCCTTCGCGGGCATTGTCTATCCCAGATGTTGATTTTCTAGTTTCTTCCTTACCGCCACCCCTTCTCTTACTTGGCGATTTTAACGCACACCACTTTCTCTGGGGAGGGTCGCACTGTGACTCCCGTGGCATTCAGTTGGAGGCATTTCTTGCTTCTCTTCCCTTCCATGTTTTAAATACGGGTACTCCTACCCATTTTGATCCCCGAACTCATTCTTTCTCCTGCATCGATCTTTCCATCTGCTCTTCATCAACTGTCCTTGACTTCACCTGGTCTGTCCTCCCGGACTTACATGACAGCGATCATTTCCCAATCATCCTTAAGTCCCTCTGTTTTCTCCACCTCCTCATTGCCCACGCTGGCAATTTGACCGGCGAAATGGGACCTTTATGCACATCTTACTGCCTTTCATGAGGTTCCTACCTCGTCCTCCATTGATGAGGTTTTACATCTCTTTTCGTCCTCCATCTTCACAGCAGCTTCACATTCTATTCCCAAACCTCGGGCAAGCATCCTCAGAAGTGCGTGCCTTGGTGGTCTCCTGCTTGTGCTCGGGCAGTGTGTTTGAAACGTGCTGCATGGGGCAGGTATCGATATAACAGAACCACAGAGAGACTCCTTGATTTCAAGCAGAAGAGAGCTATTGCTCGTCGTGTCATACGTGATGCTAAACGCACTTGCTGGCGAGATTACGTTTCTACTGTCACTTCGGCTTCCTCGATGAGTGCAGTCTGGAAGAAAGTGCGAAGTTAAGTGGTAAATTCTCCCGACCCGGCTCCTGTTCTTCAGGTTGCTGGTGTCGATATAGCACACCCTCTTGCCGTTGCCACTGAAATTGGTAATCATCTCGTCCGCATTTCTCAGGGCTCCATCTATGCCCCTGTCCTTTCTTCTAAGTCTGCCAGCGAGTTAAAACCCTTAGATTTTCTTCTCTTAGAGAAGAATCCTATATGTGCCTTTTACCCTTCAAGAACTGGAGGCAACACTCTCTGCTTGCCGATCATCGGCAGCTGGGCCAGACGGCATACATATTCGTATGCTGCAGCATTTACATCAGTCTGCTCTTACTGTCCTCTTACGACTCTTTAATCTCATATGGTCGCAAGGAGTTCTTCCCAGCTGTGGATGTCTGCTATTGTTCTCCCTTTTCGAAAACCAGGTACTACGGGACGTGATTCCTCTCACTACCGTCCCACGCTCTTACCAGTGCAATTTGCAGGTGATGGAACGTCTAGTTAATAGACGTTTGATGTGTATTTAGAGACTCATAATAGTCTTCCCTAGTCAATATGGCTTCCGTAAGGGCCGTTCTGCCATTGACCCTTGCTGCGCTTGGATACGTATATTCGTAATGCCTTTGCGAATAACCATTCGTTATCGCTATCTTTTCGACCTTGAGAAGGCTTATGACACAACTTGAGATATAATATCTTGGCCCAGGCCCACTCCTTAGGCCTCCGAGGCAACCTACCATTCTTTCTTAAGGCCTTCTTAACTGACAGACATTTCCGTCCGGTTAGTAATGAACTCTCCCGAATTTGTCCAAGCTGAAGGTGTCCCCCAGGGATGTGTTCTGAGCACAACACTCTTTCTGCTTGCTATAAATAATCTGGCATCTGTTCTCCATCCAATATTTGGTCATCGCTCTATGTGGATGACTTGCTATAGCTTGTGCAGGTGCTGACTGTCACCTCATTGCAGTTTCTCCAGCATGCCATCAATCAGGTTTCTGATTGGGCCACCTCTCACGGGTTTAAATTTTCTAGTGGCAAAACTCGCAAATTACGCTTCACTAGACGTTCAGTGGTCTCTGATCATCCATTGTACCTCATACGGCTCACGTATCCCAGAACGTGATACAGTCAGGTTTCTCGGCCTCCTGTTTGACCGCAGATTGTCCTGGAAACCTCACATTACCTCTCTGAAGGCGACTTGTCATAGCCGGCTGAACCTCCTAAAACCTCTGCACATCTTTCATGGGGGCTGATCGAGAACTCTCCTTCGCCTATATTCGGCCCTAATTTTATCGAAACCGATTATGGTGACAGATATATTCGGCAGCTTCTCCTGCCACTCTTTCCAGCCTTAATCCCATCCATCACCAGGGATTACGCTTATGCCTGGTGCTTTTGCTCTTCCCGGTTGAGAGCCTCTATGTAGAAGCGAACATTCCATCCTTGTCCGATCGTCGAGATGCAGATTGCATTCGCTATTATGTTCGCTCTCATGACCTCCGCAATCCTTCCATGTATAGGATTGTTACAGATGTTAGTAGGCGCTCTTTATTTGTTCGTCGCCCTGCTTACTTCGCCCTTTTCTCTTCGTCTACATTCACTCATGTCTTCCCTTCAGCTCCCACCTCTATATGTTCATGTGACATCTCCTTTCCCTACCCCCTTGGGAAGTTCCTGCTGTCCGTGTCTGTTCTATTCCTCTACCTTGCGCAAAGCCCAACTACCTACGGCGGCTTCTCGTCTTTCTTTCTAGATCACTTCCGTTCTCATTCCCATGGCATCGCAGTATACACCGATGGTTCAAAGTCATCTAACGGCGTCGGATTCGCAGCAGTGTTTCCGGACAGCTGCACGAGGCATCTATTACCTCGGCTAGCATATTTACGGCTGAATTGTATGCCATTCTTGTGGCACTTATCTGTATTGCATCTATGCCTGAGTCACCATTTGTGGTCGTTTCAGACTCCCTTAGTGCTTACAGGCTATCCGTAAAATTGATACACTCACCCCCTAGTTCTTCGTATCCACCTTTGGTTACGCCGTATCTTTAGCAAGCATAAGATAGTTTTTTGTTGGGTCCCTGGTCATGTTGACGTACAGGGCAATGAACAGGCAGACACTGCTGCGCGGTCAGCAACATGACCTTCCAGTTTCATATAGAGGTGTTCCTTTCACGGACTATTTTGCAGTCATTGCTACCCACCTTCGCACCCGTTGGCAACAACGCTGGTCTGACCTGCTGAATAACAAACTTCATTCTATTAAACCGGTTATAGGTTTCTGGCCTTCTTCTTGTCACCAATGTCGAGGTTGGGAGACTACTCTCTCCCGTCTTCGCATCGGCCACACTCGTCTTACTCACGGGTATCTCATGGAGAGGCTCCTGCCCCTCTCTGTGAGCATTGTCAGGTTCCAGTGTCTGTTCGACATATCCTGTTGGACTGCCCACTCTATCAACGAGCACGCAGAATTTACCTCCAACGACGTCTTCGCTCTGCGGCTCTTTCTTTACCTTCCCTTCTTGCAGATGGACCTCCTTTAATCCTGACTCTCTTGTTGACTTTTTGACAGAAACTGACTTACTACACAAACTCTGAAGATTATACCTCTAGCACCTCCCTCAGTCCCTTCTCCTCGATCTCTTGCTACCCTCCACCCCTGCACTACCCACCGTCATCTTGCACTCCATACCCTACATCGTCCATCTCCCTCTTACAACTCACTCTCCCTGCATCCTACAAAACCTGCAGCGCTGTATGACCCTGTGGTTTAGCGCTTCTTCTATTTGATTTGATTGATTGCTCTTTACATTACTCTGTGCTTTAATTGTGTTAGTTTAGTCATTGTGGTACTTAATATTAACAAATTTTTTTCTTTTTTCCATTAGGTGTTTGTGGAGAACATGATGCGTAAGTGTAAACAAGCTTTAAGGCTGTTTAAAGAAGGAAAAGAGTTAATGTTCGATGAAAGCTCACATCCGAAACCTCACTAAACTCTCACCGTGTTTTCACATATGCTCTCAGAGCTCAAAGCCACGTTCCTCAGGGTTCCTTTGCAGGGGACCAATTCCGGATTACAAAAGGGGATGCTGCCGACTTTTGGAAGAAATGTTTTGGTGAAAGGTAAGTTAACAGTAAGCATTTTATGGTAGTTTCACATAGAAGATGCAGTACTACTATACAGTGGACCCCTGGTTCAGCCATAATTGCTCCAGAATGCATTTTGAAATGCCGTTACCGAACGAATTTGTTCCCATAAGGAATAATGTAAATTAGATTAGTCCTTTTAGACCCCCAAATACACTTACAAATGCTTACAAATACACTTACATAATTGTAAGAGTTTGGAGCAGTATGAACCGGGGTCCACTGTATTATTTAATAACCTTGCATAGCCTCTTTATTAACTCAAATTGGTTTGCTAGGTTAGCTTAACTTTTGTTTTTTCTAAATTTAATGTGTCAGAAGAAAAGGCATAAACACCTATGAAAGATCTTTCGGGTCTGTAGCTCCTGTTTACTTAAATTAGTAAAAAAAATTAAAAAAAAGAAGTACATAAGTCTTGATAGACCTAAAAACAATATGTTGACTCTCTCTAAAGATTCCTTCTATTTTACTGTGATTTTTTAAATTACCAGTATTCAGAAATATTATTTAAACTCGAGATTGAGTGGAAACTATACAAGTTTTTATAATGGGGAAAAAAAAAGATAAAATTTTCTATGCCGTATATGAAAAGGGGCAAGCCACTGACAGTGATACTGCCTAATGACATGAAAAAAAGTTAATGAGGGAAACCCAAAAGTGTTGGTCTCAAGATCTACCTACATCGTATTTTTTCAGTATTCTCCTTGTTCATTTTTTATCTTTTTTTTTCCCTTCATCCCTACTACCTTTTATTTGTTTTTTTATCTGCTTTGGAAACCTTATTAACCAGTTTTTTTTGCATGGTTTGAAACAGAAGAGGAGTTGTCTACAGGTCAGAGAGAGAGAGATTTTGGAAAAGTAAGGTATTTCAGTGATTAAATCAAACACTCTTTAAAATCTAACTAGGGGGGTTTTAAAATATTGAGATTGGTGTGTCAGCTAATTTTGATGGCATAGTATCAGTGGGTCTTGGCCAATTTTGATAGTATTGTATCAGTGGCAGTATCAGCAAAAAGGGGCAGTCAGGGGTGATAACAAATTCCCCCTCTGCAGCATACCCCCCTATATTCAAAAATTTAAAACTACTCACCGAAAATACATACCTATTCATGCCTCCATACATAAAAAACATGAATACCCTTTTCCCCTCAAAATTTCCCCCTCAACAACTTTTAAAAGGTCCCATGACCAGCATTAAACACAGATCACTATTTGAATACCCCAAGTCCATACCAACCAATGTAAAAAATTTATGCACATAAAGGGGGCCCCCGAATCTGGGAAATTTTACCAGTAAATATTGTTAACCTTTTCGGGAAAAACAATTCAAGACTCTTCAAAATCACCTACTACCCTATACTAAATACCTATTGTAACAAACTTTTAAACCCAATGTTTTTTTACTTAAGATAATCTGTTTATATTGTCATCCCCAACACTTGTTGCAATTTCATATCATCATTTGTCATTTTTAGATTATCATCATATTTTAATTTGAAATAAAATAT